>ML219327.1:350-36690 GCA_004785975.1 Popillia japonica
TTAACGCAATAAAAAGCACGTACAAGAATACAATAAACTATGTCATCACAAAAAATATGAGATCGGAACCGTTTACAACTGTTGAGGGAGTAAGACAAGGAGGAGGACTGAGCCCATTTTTATTTACCATCTTTATGGATGACATAATACAAAAATGTACGAAGAGGGTGAAGAAATTGACCGTTGGCTACAGAAACCTACAACGAGTACAGATCTCTGAGGGTGCTTTCGCAGATGATGTGGTTGTAATGGCAGGGAAGGAACAAGATCTACAGATAAATTTGGAAATATGGAATCAAGTGTTGCAAGAACACGGAATGAACCTCAACAAAGAGAAAACGAAAGTGATGGCAGTAGGAACATCCCGCGAAATCAATATATATATAGACAATACAAAAATACAACGAGTAAATTCTTTCCAATATCTAGGAGTAGAAGTCCAAGATAATGGCGAGCAGGAAGTGGAGATAAATAGAAGAACAGAAAAAGCGATGAATATATATTATGCCATGAGCCGGAGCTTCATCAATAAGAAAGAAATAGCTAGGAGCACAAAACTAAATGTGTATAGAACTGTGTTTAGGCCTGTGCTTACATTCGGATGTGAAACATGGGTGTTAACGAAGAGACAGAAGAGCAAACTACAGGCGGCTGAGATGAAATACCTCAGTAGAGGTGTTACCAAAATAGACAAAATGAGGAATATACAAATAAGGAAAGATCTAGAGGTGCAATCGGTAACAGACTTTATAGAACAAGGGCAACTGAGCTGGTGGGGGCATTTAAACAGAATGGAGAGCAGAAGACCAGTGAAACAAGTATGGGAGGCCAAAATACATAAAAAACGCAAAAGAGGAAGACCACGGAAAACCTGGGATAAAGCTATAGGAGAGGTACTACAAAAACGAGGGAGTAACTGGAATGAAGCAAGAACTACAGCAAAAAACAAAAAGGAATGGAGAAAATTTGTGTACCAGTAGATAAACAAACACCACACACCAAATATAGTAGACGTGGTTGCTGATTATATATATATATTAATGTTATTTATATTTTGGGACATTTATTTATGGGAGTATAATAAAATACCGTGTAACAGTCTATGTAAAGTTGCTCGACTAAACTCAGGCAGATCATCATCAGCATGGACAGCAGCACAAATTGTATTTAATATAGGTGCCCCATTTTGTACAAAAGAATCATGCGCTTTATATCGAATATGGGCTTGCGTGGTCTGATCATGTGTCGGTAGTGTATTTGTATGCCTTTCTTTACGTTGATTTGGATTTGATAATGATTTTGAGTTTGTTGCTCCTGTTTTATATTATATACTGCATTCTCTGAGCAGCCCAAACCTTTACTTGCTTCTTGAACGGCAGCACTCACATTCATAGATTTATTGAAATAATTGAAAACATTTGCAATCATATACTCCTGCTTAAGTCTAAATTTTCCTTTTTTACACCGTTTTCTCCGTATAGGCTCCATAAATACCATGAAAACTGTAATTAAATATGTAGGTTCGCACAATTATACTAATAAAAAAAAAGAATTTTATTTTATGCACGTTCAAAATAGATAGAAGCATTCTTGAAATTTGTACTACAAAATCAACAAATTAACGTGAAATTTAACTAAAGATATGGTGAAACTGACGATTATATACAGAGTGTTCTATTTGAAAACAACTTTAAATTGGTTGATATATCATACATTTTTGAACACACTGTATGATATAAAGAAAAAATGTTACTACGTTTTGGTGAGACAATGTTAGCATTTGGGAGTTTTAAACTATCAGATCTCTGGCACTTATAGTAAGTGAAAATTAATCAGTTAAATATAACGGTGTAAATGTCAGAATTTTTATAAAAAACGTAATATCTTAGAAACAGCTGAAGATAGGTATAGGGAACCCTAGTTGTAATCCTCAGAGAATTTGATGCTGAATCCAAATACGTAATAATATATAGGCTGTTCCATTTGAAATAACAAACTTTGCGGCGACTTCCAGTTAACCGGAAGTGCAAGAAACTTGAAAATATTTTAGAAAGAAAGTAAGTACCAAATTATTGTGAACCCAAAATTTTCAAAACTGAAGTGTTTCTGTAAGTCCGAAAACTTCTAACTAGCCACTTGCGTAGGAAACCCTGTATATATACTTGTATATCTATTTATTTTAGTCACTTACCATCTCAACTTCTTATTTAAATCAAACACTGCCTCATTCGTATGTATCCTGCTCGTATATAAGTTGGTCAATATACTTACATACACTATCCTGTGCTGAACTTGTGAACCGTAAATTTCCTGAGGAACTAATGCAATGACTACAATCCTGTTTATACTGTAGTGCGTAATACCTTCCGGATAGGTTAGCTGCTAGAGTATTATTATCATCACATGCCTATACGCAAGTAATCACATAAACACATATAGGGTTAAGCAAGTTGTACAACCATGTTAATTTGGATTATGAAATACTCTCGGTACATGAATTGTGTATACTAAATGTATGAGATAATTATAAAGAGAGAAGATGGCATTATACCGAGAGGTAGACGAAATAGGGAAAAGTCGTTACAACAGAGAAAGCAATTAAATTACATGTCGCTATCTTATTCTTATTTTCATATTGGTTGAATGCAGTGGCGGCTCGTGGTGGTTCACATAGGGAGTGCATAATTTCCTAACATTCCTAGATTAAATATATTTTTCAATTTCCTAACATTCTTAGACTAAATATATTTTTCAAATGCCCTTCGGAATTTTCATGTTTCGTAATTTTAGCACTAAGATGAATTAAAGTTTCTTATTCCGTTCTTTGACCAAGACGGTTCACTACCAAAGAAAAGACACGGAAAACAAAACAAAGTATTTTTAATTTTACACCCACAAATCCAGTCATTTTTCTGATAAATATTCGTTTTGAATTTTATTATAACCTCTTTACCTTTAACAGATTGTTTATTTTCTAAACATCATTGAGACATCGGCCGTTTAAGATTTTTTATTACAATTTTTTTATCATACGTTAACCGCGAAAACGCGTTATTCTGTAACGCAGAGACGAAACTCATCTCACAACAGCGGTGAGCAGACTGGAGATCTTGCTCACACGCTATGCATTATACGATATGGAAGTAGAACAAAATACAGTTCTCCCCACCTTCAATGTAATGTTAATGGCATAACGGAGCAACGGCTGGGCTTTCCTCACATATTGCGACATCTAGCGCGATTTGTAAATAATAAATTTCTACGGTTAGATTATAGGTATGTGCCGTTACCGACTTATCATTTCTCGACAAATTGGCGGCCACGTTCCTGTCCAATAACTACGAATATGTAATAAATAAATACTTTCACAGTTAGCCGCCTCTTGGTTTGTTTTGTTTCAAAATACCAGGGGGTGCAATTGCTCACTTGCTCTCATTAAAGAGCCGCCACTGGTTGAAGTAGTAAGTTGAGTAAGGAAATAAAGCAGTAACAAAATCAGAAAATAAATTACCGTAGCCGATTATTCTACCGTTTGGTGATTTAACATTTCTTAAGAAAAGTAGAGTAGTTAATAATGAAGCACATGATCCCGATTACCACTTACGAATTTTGACCGTTTATAGTAGTGTACGACGAGGTTACTGCTCTAGAGGTAAAAACATCCTGACTGAAATGTTGGTGAGGGATGACAAAAGAACAATCTTCATATTCTTTGCTTGGTTTTTTGGATAACAAATTAGTTAAGACGTTTTTAACTTCAAACTGTCAGGTGCTAATGTGACGCAGATTATTTTCCAGTTGCCGCATTAGGATTGAAGAATGTACCGTAGCCTCTATTCCTTCTTCATTTAGGAATAATCGTGTTTGTCTATCTTTCTTCCTCTGGTGATAAAGCCTATGCAGAAGCGCTGTTAAACAAGTTTCTGAAATCTGCAAAACAATCTGATGATATTTTCCAATGTTTTCAGAGTAATTGCTTAGAAACTACTCGTATAACGACTTTTCGGTACATTTGTTTTGTGACAATTAATGACTCTCATTTATTAAAATTTGTTCATCAATCAATCACTTTTAATGATATTCAATGTTAATATTGGTGTAGAGAAGAATTATTGTCAATTTTGTCTAATTATCTAGACAAAAACGAAACAATTTGTAATAGTGTACAGTGTATGCAGTTCATTTACTGTACACTGTATAAGCTTGTCTTTCCAAATTTATTTTATTTATTCTTATTTTATAGGCACCTTACACGATCAAAAATATTGACAATACAAGAGAATATTGACAATAATATTGACCATCTAAGGTGAATATTGATGGATTGATGCGACGATTGACGGAAATCTAGATTTTTTGAAATCCACACATCAATACCGGCAAGTGGAATATATGGGGCAATAATATTGACCGTGTGAGGGTGCGCATCAATACTTGCATCAATATTGCAGTCGTTTCAGTCACAGCGCAGTCATGATAGAGCGTATATCGTCTATTTCCGACTCTGAGACATTCTTCAACGAACTTCCCAAAGTAGAAGATGACCCTGGTAATGAATCGGAACGTAACAAACAAAGGTACTAAGCAAATTTATTGACAAAAGTATTGTCAATACTATTGATCGTGTACGGTTGGGCAGTATTGATACTGGATTGACTGGATTATTGTCAATACGAATATTGTCAATATTTTTGATCATGTAAGGTGCCTATAATAATAGATATTTAATATTGGTTTAACACAATTATGTCATACATGCCCAACAAATACAAAAAAATGCAATTTTAAATAATCTAATAATATGGCTGGAACGATCAGGACGCTAATATCTATTAACATTTAACATCACTATGTAACGATGTCAACGGTGTTCATTTTTGCCTTGACAGCGTTGTTTGAACAGTAACATGTGAACCAACTTCAGCATATAAAAATAAAATTGAACTTTTCAATGAGATTTTTATTATTTATTATAACACAAATATAGAAAGTAGTATAAAAACATCTGTCAATCATTTAAGTGTCATTGGTGTCATTTAATTTGACAAGGTTTACAAAATTTATAGGTACTTCATATTACAATAGCATTGTCTATTATGAGACGATTCGGCAAGAAGCATGTCGCTATTCTGTCACAATGGTAAAAAATATTTATTTAGTTTAATTTATATTACCCATTATACATATATCATATACATATATATTATTATTATAGGATTGGATCGGCTGCAGTTTTTAGTGTAGCAAGTGCTGTTGCCGTTACTTATCATACTGACTGGAAGTTAGTTTCACAGTATTTACCATACTATAATGGCAAATTCTCAAACGAGGAACAGTTTCAATAGCAATACACTACAAAATATGTTCTAATCTCTCCAAAATTTGAATAGCGAAAATACTTATTATGATTTATATTAGTAACTATTTGTCGTTTATAATGCAAACATTGTAAGTAAAACTTACTTTTCTGCTTTTAGTATATTTCGTTTTAATTATTCACTGGATCTCTTGGTGACGAAGTAGAACACTAATTCGTTATCACCCGCAGGACACCAAACACTTGTATTATTACCTTACTTGATAATGACGGCATTGTTTTCGAAACATGTTGTGGTAATTAGCCAAGTGTTTGGTGTCCTGTCCTATGGGTGATAGCGATTAGTGTTCGTTTTAATGCTTCTATATTTCTAGTTTTAAATTAAACAGCAACTTAGAGATTAATTTGTTTCTTGTGTATATTTATATTTTATTCATTAGATGCTAGGTGCATGCTATAGATTTGAAACTTGTCAACATTGCATTAGGTGACTCCAGGAAATAACAGGACTTATCCATAAAAACATGGTTAGAGCATTCCTTAGTATTCAGTACGTGTCTTATGGAAACCGATGGCATTGTTGCCATGACTAATTTAGGTTGGCAGCAATTAATGAATGACCAGATATTTGAAATACTTTTTGGTTGGAATTTTATTGTAAGATTACATTTATGGAATAACAAGTTTTCATGGAATTTAACGCCGGCGACTATATTCTGTAGGTACAAAATATGGATATGGTTATACTTCCATTTCATATAGATTTAATATTTATAATTTCAGAAATTCTCGCTTTACCATATCTTTGTTGAAATTAATTCTAAGAAAATTAGCCAACATGTTAAGCTAAAGAACATTCAAAATAGGAGTTAAAAAATACAACAGTATTAATAGAATGTAACATCTGATTGTTGAGGTACATCAGACGAAATAGTTTTATAAATATTTATCTACAATACAGTGTAGTAAAATAAAAATACAATCTATAATTTTTAAATTTTTTTTTCAGAAAATATGTGATTTATTTACACTTGTATATAGGTTAGTATTAACTGAGGACTACCCAAATTCTTCGATTTCATCTTGCAGTCCGTCTACTATCCACATATTATTCTCAATTTTTTTAACATGTTCGATATAGTCTTGCCAATTGTCAGCTGTGGCATTGTTGTAATCTCTGGTAATTAGCTCTGACATATGTATGTATCTTTAGCTTTGAATGTTGAATTGTTCATTTTGATATAATGCTTTACTTGTGCCCATGCCATTACTATTGGGTTTAAATCACAATGATAGGGTGGCAAACGTAGAATTTCACAGTCGTTTGCTTTTGCAATTAAATCCAGTTTATATATTTCATATTGAGATTTAACTTGAGATACTGTGAATGCTGCTTTAAAGCTAACGATTCAATGATTTTATCTTTTTTCCATGCCGTAGTTGGAATTTTTTCCACTTTTCTAATATGATTTAATGCATTTTCAAGTACAATAACTGCCTTTTTTGGTATATTCGGAAGCAACTGCTTCGTGAACCATTCTTCATATACTTCTCCATCCATTTTGTTATGTGTATCGGCTGTGTTCTTTTTGCAAATATATGTAAGCTGTGCAACAAGAATAAATCCATTTTCATTACCTGCATGAATCAGAGCGATCATGGTCCAGAACTACTTGGAGTTTTTAAACATGTGGTTAGACCTTCACAAAAAAAAGCCTGACCAGAAGATTTAACTGTGGTATCAGTCCAAGTTTTAGTTGCTGAGTGACCTGTATTTACCCAAGATTCATCAGTATATAGTACATAACAGAAATACAAATAATCTTTACCTTCTTTTCGGAATTGTTTGATGTCTCCATCTAATGATATTATCTCGATCAATCAGTATACTTTACCGCTTTACCAATTGAAATTTAACACCGATATCCCGTGAGAATCTATACGAAGTTGTTCGTTTGAAGTTTAGAGAATCACTATCAGCATTTATAGCAGAGAAAAGAATAACATTTAATGTAGGTAGGACATTTTCCATGAATAAGTTATACACTTTTCGACAGACAAATGCCTTGCGTTCCTTTCCTTTTCTTTTTCTGCTTTATTGGAATTGATAAAGGTGTTCTCTTTAGTTTGTCTCGTATTTTGTATACGCTGTGGTCTGAACACTACTGCTTTGCTGGTTTCACAAACCGCATTACTGACAGCCATACCCTTTTCCGTAAAGTAATTAAATACATTGAGTATCATTTGCTTCTGTTTAATATTAAAGGTTTCACCTTTATGTCAATTTCTTCACGACTCCGCCAGCGAGACCCAGTATTCTGAAAGAATTGCCTTATTTTTACTTTACACTTTTACATATTTAATGACCACTTACCTATTACTACTAAATGTGCAAAATAAATGCGTTCCTAAAAGAATGGTTCAATGGTTAATAAACAATATCAAAAAAATAAAGTGTGCTATCGAAATCAACACACGTAACGATTTTGACAGTTGTCAAAGGGTTATATTTCACTGAGTTACACCAGCACTGCCAACTGCAAACATATTAATTGATCTGGCACCGTTACTTTGAAATAAAAAAAGACAACTTATTACAAATTGCTTAAGATAGTAAAAGATGTATATATCCCATAAGACACAATACGTGACAATACTGAATACTGAGGTTGGAATGCTCAGTAGTAAAATAGACAATAGCTGCTTCTGTTCGTACATATGTTTACTAATCAACAAATCAGGATTCGGTATATGCGTGTTCGATTGTACCTTTCCAATCTTGTTAACATGAAACATGATTATAATTCCGTTGCAATCCCTCCGCCCCGCTGAATCCGTAATAATTTGTATGTTTACAATCATAAAAACGTAACCTCTTAACCTAGTCGTAGTAACCTATCACTAGGGTTCGGATAATTATGCATTAAAAAACTACAAAATATGCATTTAAAAGTCGTTTATTAGATTGAAATAAAATAGTGTTTAATGGTTATATTGGTCTATTTAGAACAAATTTACAGATTTTTACTTTACATTTCACTCATTCACTATAACGTGATGCAATAAATTGTCAAATGTAAATTTTCGTCTATTATCGCCTAAAATATTTTTAAATTCTGAAAAACGTCGTTCCACGTCTATGTAGTTCTGTATCTTGCTTTTCTATTTCCGGGTATCTACATCGCTCATTGAACTGTCTGTATCACTGGATGAGCTTGAGCATGATAAATCATCAAATGATTTTCAGGCCATTTCCGAAAGTATGTAATATTATATTATATTACAAAATATACATATAATAATATGTAACAATAATGTGTATCTACTTACAAGAATCAATTTCTCCATTTTGTTTATGTCAATCAGTACTATGAATCAAAGCTCTGAATACGACGTTCTTTTGCGACGTCGGATTAGTTACAAATGATTGCCGAACACGGATTATGTTTACGTTAATCATAATCAAAATAAGTGCAACGAAAGCAGCTTAAACTCACTGTATGTCACGCATGAAAAAAAGCATACCATTGATGTACAGTACCGTTCATATTAATTTGGTTTAGTGGTATAATTGCATTAATCGGAATGCGGAAAACAACCTTCAAAAGCTCCATGCGGCACGTCAATCACTAGATGAGTTACTGCAGTTGCAGATATATAGGGTGACTGGTACGTAAAGCTCCACATTCCAGGACGTTGACATTTGGAGTAAATTTCTTCTAGATGTTTGCAGATTGCTGAATAAGTCGATATGACCCTATCGTTTGGCCACCACGCTTGCCTGACTTGTTGCCAAATGACTTTTCTTTGAGGTTATCGGAAGTCGAAAATTCATAATAATATACAAATAGGAGATATTCAGGAACTAAGGGATCGCATACTGCGTCTAATGCACTGAATCCCAATTTCTTAAGAAAGGCTGTGCAGGTTTTTTTATCGTTTAGCCTGTATTATAACCAACTATAACCTAAAAATATTATTAGATGTGTCATTTGATTGTGATGATCGTCGGTTCAAAACAATGACTGGCACTAATGTCATTCACAATTACAGTAGTATTTTTTTGCTCGATTTTCAACTAAATTATTCATATTAATCTTCTACTGTGTTTAATTGAACTCTGTATGTTAATAACGAAGTGATAATCTAGTTAATTTATTAAAATAAAATCTTGAAGTATGTACTTGAATGTTTGTTTTGTCTAAGAATGCATTGACTTGCATTGTATAATTGTCTATAATGCATTGAGTTGTCTATATTGAAACCGAACATAGGGCATGTTAACGTTATATGCTCAGAGATAAAAAAACTCAAAATATAATAATCAGGCACAACAAATCTGTTTATATAAATTTACACATGACGCGGCCAAAACTCGGAAGCTCTCATAGCATTAAAAATTTATTCTGAAATCTGCGGAAATGTATTTTATTTAATCTATATTTTTTACATACATATAACGCATTATTGCTTAATCGTTCGTCATATAATTTCTGTGAATACTAGCATAAGAAATTTTTCATTTATGCGACAAAGCTAACTCTACATTAGTTTTCACAGGCTCAAACGACGATTATATTTCCAAGTTTCCTTTCTACACACAAAATTGTATACATTAATGTATCCAATTCATAATTCATCATATGCGACAGCTTTTACCCTTTGTTTGATTCGCTGCGGCAAAATAATATCTTGAAAGACATTGATAAAGTTGTCAGCTATGATGAATATGCATCGCAGGAATACAGAGACCACCATACGTTTCATTATAAAAGTTAATTTGCATTACCTTTTAACTTAATTCATTAACACATTTAAATAAACTTTTAGATTGAGCATCAAAATCATTCGGTTGACTATTTTTATATCACCTGAATGTCAGACAAGCTGTTAAACCTTACTTATTTATTCTTTCTACTTAACAAAGGCACGATTAATTATTGTGTTCTGAAATAAATTCATTTATTTGCATAAGGATTTTGCCATTGACTTGTAAAAATTGAATCGATAACACTACAGTCCATCACTGTACACACACTGTAGTTGCCACGTGGTTATCAAAATACCAATGATGTCCTTTTTGTAAACCGTGATTGTGATAGATTTGCATCATGACGAAAGAAAATACTATGATGACGAAAGACAATACAAGTCGTAGAGTACACCTTCCGACAGAATTAATGTCGTCGTCTATATCGCAGTGTTTATCAAAGCTGCTCACCGTTTGACCAAGTACGTCTTCGGTCGGCATCGGTTTCTGCAGGTAGGAGATTTATTAGGGTATTAGTATTTAAAACACCGGACAATTTTGTGGATCAGGTACGAGAATTGAAATTATGTGTTGAAACGATATAAATATATAAAAGGTTATCATACATTGGTTACTTGAATTTGCAGATGTCATTTTAAAATACTGTTAATACACAAAATTTAAATGCACCGGTGGAAAGCATCGTTTTTATTGCTTATTATATTACATATAAAGAACAATTAATAATAACCACGGACATTTCTTAGAAAACTGCAGCTACTCGCTAAATTAGAAGGACTATTATGGTTACGAAATTTATTACACTTACAATAATTAGACACTGCTATGCAGATATATGGATCATTATTCATCATTATTATTCGATTACATTAACTTTTTTAAATATTTATAAATTAATAAATAATTTTTGTGTTTCTTTAACTTTTATTTTATTGTTGTCTCTAAGTAAGCATGTCCCTTTAAATAAATAATATAATGAAACCAAATATTGTTATTATCTTCTTACCAACAACAATTTTATTACAATGGTAAATAGTTATTGCTAAACGTTTTAAAAATCGCCATCTAAACATTAATGTTATTAATAAACTATCCCAATATTTAATTTTTTTTGAAACTATATATGTATAGTAAATTTGCAAAGTAACTCTGTTTTTCTCTATTCTCCCAATATTTTTAAAGCAGGTTCCTTAATACACAAAATTTAACTATTTTGTTTCGTGAAGTTCTTCCTCCCAACGCGGGAGATTTAAAAATTCAAACCCAAATGCATACTACAAAGGTATGATTTACTATAGTACTAAAGTAAGTAATTAATATAACTCCATTTAACTAAATCCATCCAACTTCTGCTACCTTACCTTTTTTCTTTAATTTGATGTGCTTATAAAATAACCTATTCAATAGAATGAAGACGTTGAGTTCCTTTGTAAACTTCTATCCGCGAAAGCTTGAGCTGATATTCCTAGCTAATTTTTTATTTTCCCACAATGTGCTTTTTGTCTTGTTCGATTTTGATTCTACATATATTTGGACTCTTGTTTATATAATGACATGCTAACTTATAACAATATATTGTTTTTATTATCATACAAACAGCAATTCTACTGGTAGTGATACAACATTATTTCGAATTTTAATCAAAATATACTAGTATTTATAAAACCATAATTAATGTTACTTGAAGCCATAGTGAATTTATATACTATTCTTGTTTTGTTTTCTCTATATTTTAAAATAAGTATAATCAAATTAATTACACAAAATTTAATGGCAATATTAAACTTCATACGCACATCAACTTCATTTTTTCAAATAGTTTGCAATGCAAAGAAAGATATTAAATACAGCCTTATTTGTCATCTATATAATTACTTACCTAATTACCTACTGTTAAGCGTAAATATGACCTTGCCAATCACCTCTCTGTGAGAAAGCTATTTAAAGCATATTTAAATTTCGATATATACATTTTCAAGAAATAATGTCAATGCTCCTACCTGATCCACACAATTGCCCCCGGTGTTTTAAATACTAATACCCCAATAAATCACATAACAACAGAAACCGATGCCGGCCGAACGCTTACTTGGCCTGGTGGTGAGTAGTTTTGATAAACACTCCGCCACAGGCGACGACATTAATTCTGTCGGAAGGTGTACATTGTAGGCCCTGTTGTAACTGAGCTTTTAGGTCCACTTTCATTGCTTTCATAAATAAAAGAGAAACAACTGTTTAACGAGATTTACTTAAAACGAGCCACTAACTGTAAATATTGTACAACTTTTACAATACGTCAACCAACTATTGTTATATGATAAAGTTACGTACATACATGTGACAGGATTCTCAACACAAATGAAAGTGAAATTCAAATTGTAAAAACTAACTTCTACAACAAAACCATATATAAATTATAAAGGCAAAATTGAAAAATGAAACAAGCTATGTATCGGCATCAAGTCTGAGTGTATCGTAAATCTCATAAAAATAGTCATTGTTTCAGTTGCTTATATGCCCATCTTACATTTTCCCCTGTCCTTTCATTTGTTCGTATACAATGTACCATCACGGACTTTGGTTATGTCCGGTATCTAGCAGTACAGCCTGCGCTCCTGTCACTATTCCCTTTAAGATAAAACGGACATGGTGATAGGAGCGCAGGCTGTACCGCTAGATACCGGACATAACTAAAGTCCGTGGGTGTACATACAATGGATAGTCAGTGCTTCAATTTAGACCAAACTTCTTCATGTTGATTTTGCGAACTGTTGACATTTTAAGGCTTAATTTTAAGCAGAATTTATCTAAAATCGTAATCACTCTAACAAGGGAGGATCCCATAATCGAAAATTCAAAAACAAATGGATACTTTTTGAATATACATACATATGTATAAAGCATATACCGTGAGATTTTTATCTCTAAACATAATAATATGTAGGTATGTATAACGTGAACATTGCTCTGGTCAATGCATTCTAGACAATTGTACAATACTAGTCTGTGCACTCTTTAAAAAATAAACATTCAAGGAAGTCGAGATTTTATTTCAATAAATTAACTAGATTGACACTTCGTTATTAAAATGATAGAATTAATACAATATCAGATTAATACATTTAATTTCGTTGGAAACTAAGCAGAAAAATACTACTGTAGTTGTGAATGACATTAGTGCCAAAGCCATCGTTTTTTGAACCGATCACCATCAACTGACACATCCAACAATATTTAGCATAAGTAAAAGTCATAATTTATTTTAGTACATCGGAGATGAAATTATATTAAGTCACAAGTTTTAAATTATTGAGTACACTTAATATCATATCAGATATTAAATCATTTAGTACAGAAATACAAATTTCAGGAAAAAACTGATTTGTTGCACTTTACCTCTGCGGTGCTGATTTTGAAATTATATACAACAAACCTCAAACAAAACTATTGCGTAAATGATATCATTTCAAAGTAATTGATCGAAGTGACCGCCTTCAGTTACTAAACATTCAAGGAGAAAAAACTTATTTTTTTCTAGAATGTCTGAATTTTCATTTAATAGATTTAAACATAGTTTCGCAAAACTCGTTCTTTTTATTTTGTCATCTTCAAGTAGCTGCGGGTGATTCTCTAATTTGTAAGATTTGTATTTGATTTTATTAATGTCTCAAATACTAAAAACTTGTCAACATAAAAACTGTTGCGCTATGTGTCGCAGCGACGGCGCGACGTCACATAATTTTCTTCAGCGGAACATAATATTGCTAACTCCACTTCCTCAGTAAGAAAATATGGGAAACCTTTGTCTTCTTCTGTACAAATTAACTATGTAACTTTCACTGTTAAATTTCATAAAAATATTGTAAATCGTACCAATGGTATTGGTCTGTTCGGATAATGAACTGAAAATACATCACGAATACTGCGCACAGTGTTATTACCCTTATACCAGTTTACACTTGTTATTTTTTCTTCTGCAGAGTATAAGTTTATAAACAAACAGAAATTAATGTTACATTTCATTTCTTCATAACACTGTCAAAATTGATAACTGGTAATTTTTTGCTTTGTTTGTTTGATCCAACAGGGCATTGACTTAAATTATATAATTGTCTACAATGCATTGACATCTCTATTTTAAAACGGAACATAGGGCAAGGTTGCCGTTTATGTGCTCAGAGATAAAAAAAGCCACAGTATGGGGCAATTTATTTTCTGTGCCGATATTCACTTAACTGGAATATGAAACCTACGGAAGATCCAGATGACTGAAGAATAAAATTAAAAGGAGATTAATGATATCGAAGGCTTCCACGGCCCGAGCCTCTATTATGAGGGTTTTCGGGTGTTGACCGTGTCATAGTCAGTTGCGCCATTAAAAAGCACTCCGCTTCGCGTCGTGCTTTTAAACATGTCGCACGTGCTTTAAAGGCTTACTTATACACTTGTATTATAATATATACTATTACGGTGGGAAATAATAAAAAATAACCTGTGTCCGCTATACAGGATAGGTATCGACCGCTCGCAAGCGTTCACACGGTAGATGTATCGTATCAAATATGAAATTTGGAAGTATATAAGAAGCAAACCAAGCTTTAAAAGATATCCCTGCAATGTAAAAATGACTTCGTAGCTTGTCTCAATTCTTCAGCATTTCATTTACACTTCAATAGCAACACAAAGAAGAAAATGATTTATTGCATGTAATTTCTGGGAATAAACTTATATTTGTTCCATCTACTTATAATGTTCATCTACTTATAATATTTTAACAGTGTGTTAATTACAACAGGTTGCAGCCTCTTTGTGATTATTCTTATATAGTTATACGCAATATCTACTAGACGTCCTAGAATAGGTACCTTAGGTTCCTTGATGTTTGCTAAATGACCATTCAGACTATATTTGAAACAGTGCTACGAAAGAAAGAAAAAACGGAAAGTAAGGAGGTAGAAAGGTAAGAAATCCGGCCCATCAATTTGATTATTTCACAGTTTATAACCTTACCTATCTCCTGTTAGTGTCCTTGTGGTTAGTTTTATGTATATAAATGTCTGTTGCTTCTTATGTTCTCTCTAAATCAAACAAACTTAAAATAATAGCTACACACCTGTAAAGATTGTGGAAAATGTATACAGAAAAAATGTTGCAGCTGCGTCGTTTATATGTAACCTCACGAACTTAAATAAATGTGTACTGAAATAAATTTTAATATACATTATTTAAAAGTGGTTTAATTAGCACAGATACTTTATGACAAAACATTTAACAAAACTGAAGCATGACAAAGGATAGTTACTTTGCACGTATGTTTCAAATGTACCGCTTTAGTAACAATAAGCTTCCGGCATAGTACAGAACTTCCATTTCGAATCAAAACCCATGTGATCCCTAAAGTTGCAAGTTTGATATTTGACAGTTTTTATACGCCTCTGTTTGCCTCGTTGTTTTCATTTTTATTTTATTCCTGCATTTTCGTTAATTGTCATAAAAGATTTTTTTAATCTACCAGGAAATAATACCGTGTATGATTGGTAAGTTTGTGGCACATTAATTATAATGGCAATGAAAACAAGAATTGTTGTTTCAGATTATCATAATGGTGTTTACAGCCTTCATTTTAAAGACACATTATAGAAGTGGTACACGAGATGATAATGGGAATTGCAATTACTGTCCACAAACTTGCATTGAGTAATTCACTGAGACGTTCCCAGATTTTCATATTGTTACGATGCACTCAAACACCGTAGGCATGTTATAATTAGAGCTGGGGGATTGCTGCGGTATGCCAGGATAGTATTCAGGTAAACGCACGAATATTATGACCTTGTTTCGATCGGAGATGCATGCGTGATTTTATTGCTTTACATGCATTCGCTATTTATATCACTTAGGTATGTCAGTTATGTGTACTGTATATAAATAGCACACTTACCTTATTTACGATTATTATTGCATAGCGCCAAGTGGATAAGACTGATAGTAAGTTTGTAGCATTAGATACGTTTCCATATTTGTAGCGCTGAGCGATGTACGCCGTGATGAATAAATGTTTTTATATTTTGAGAAAGACCGCTCGACATCTACGGATGTAACACACGCACAATTAAAATAATCTTTATAGATAGAAACCGAATCTACACTTGCACCATTACTAATTTGTTTTAATCTGGTAAAATCAAAATCATTGTTTATCACACTCTTGAACTTTTCTATTACATTCACATTTTTAATATATGTATTTTTATGACCTTTTAACTTATCTTATTATCCAGATAGTTTTTCCACTTTTAGGTCAATGATAACACGCAATTCTAACAAAAGTCAAATTTATTTAGAATTGCGTGTTATCATTGACCTAAAAGTGGAAAAACTATCTGGATAATTCACATTTTTGTTATCATTTACTGCACACAGCAGTGCGTGTACATCGTCCAGTATTTGCAGTGACTCCGCTAACGATAATGCAGTATTGCGTGCTTGGGCACGTCCGTCATACTAATTAAATAGAGCTCAACGCAACACACGATCACATTGCCGGTTCACGACTAACTAAAGTGTTTCGCTGCATCGTGTTTATACGCAGGTGCATATGCACTACATACGGTCCTGCCGTACCGCAAACATCCTCAGCTCTAGTTATAATTCATCGTTGTGAAGGTAAACATTGCTTTTGCAAAAATAAGCCTGCTGGCAGACCTACAAAATTAACCGAAGATGTTACACAATTTAGAAACCTAACCTGTAAAATTTTAATTATCAATATATATAAATAAACATTTCGGGGGGAATTTTATTTTTAAACATGTATTACCATACTGTTAAATGGGTCGCATATCTAAAAGAGGTCACTTGGGTTTCGGTATTAAATGAAAGCACAGTACTATTCAACATTGGCCTTGAATTTTCTTATAGGTATAGGCTTCTTAGGTAAGAAAGTCAGCAGTGAAATCTCTCTTACGCTTATAATTATATAAAAGAATATATCATTATAATGTTGCAATTGTGAATGCGAAATTTATATTTCGGAAAGTACTTCAAATTATATTATACAACTTATTGCGAGTTCTACAGCATTAAGTAGACATACTAATTAGAAAACCAACGACGAATGTTTGCAATAAATGTCAAACGTATGCAGCGTTTTTTTAAGTTGCAGGTTATTACAAAAATTAAATGCTGCGAATATACTGCTTCTTAACGCTAGGATGCACGCCTAAAAGTTTTTACACAGAGATGCAATAGGTCGCTGGGTTAATAAAAGATTTTGAATTTCTTTGTGCTATCAAATGACAAAATTAAGTTTTAAGCAATAGATTAATCGAAAAGAAATTATTCTAATGAACAGAAATATTAAGTTGTAAGCAAGACAAAAGTTGCAATTGCATGGATGAAAGAAATATTAATCTAGTCACAAATGATAGAAAATCAGAATAGAGTAGTGAGGTATTGGTAACTTGAATAAAACTACAGAGTCTGATGCACACTAAATTGACAAAGATTGCATTTCGTTCTTAAGTTTATAAATTAGAAACTAAATATAGAGCGTTTTAGTTATTATTTTATTTATTAGTGTTACACCTCAGTACCCAGCAGTGCCACATAGGCGTTTAATTTCCTTGTTTTTCTGGAAATTACCGAATAATTTACTCCCCAAAAACCTGTAAACTTCTTTAAGTTTCTTCTTAAAGTTATAAAGCACTTATAAAGAATGACTTTAACCATTAATTGCAGAATGTTATAGCAACACAAAAAATGAGCATTAAAATAATGTTAAAAATTAATATATGACATAGTTGCAGATCTTAAACTTTAACACAACCGAATTTACTTATAAAATTAACGAAGAGATACACGCCGTTATCTGCTTTATAATGTGAAATAAATCTTAGAACGGTCGAAGAAGTCCTGAAGTACTGAACTGCTTGCGTAAACCTTCACCTATTCTTTAATTTCTAGTCTAACAAAGGTATATAACTGTTGACACCTGAAATCTCTTCACCATTAGGTAATGAATTTACATTATGCCATGAAGGGTCGTGTTTATTTTGCCGCTCAACTAACAAGGGAACACCGGCGGGTGTCCCCCTCCGATTTCGATGAAACTTTACAGATCTACAGATCGAAAGAGTACCTCAAAATAAGACACGTTTTTTTTTTATCTGCGTATCCGCACGATTTTGGGGTACAGCCCCCTCCAAAGTTTGGACGATTTTCCAATTTTTGCAAATATTTCCAAAATTATAACAGATATTAAATTTTCTTCTTAACATAATTTGCAGCATATTGCATAGCCCTACGGGTGGCGTCGTTCGTATTCGCAAAAAGTTAATAACTGGGGACGGAGTAACCCATACTCTCCATTTTTTAACATTTTTTCTTTTCCTTATTCATCAAAAGAAGGCCGCTTTTACACATAGAATACGATGATGTATAACAAGTTCACAAAATTAATAATTGTAAAAATAGAACAATAATAATAAAGCTTCAAAATGAATAAACTTGTCTATTGATATAAAACAAATGAACTATAACAGATATAATTTTCTTTGCTTAACATAATTTCCAGCATAATACATGGTCCCAAGGTAGATATTTTCACAAAAAGCTAATAACGGGGGACAGGGTACCCCATACCTCCCATTTTTTTAATAATTAATTTTTTCATTATTCATCAATAAAAAAAGATCGCTTTTACATAGAAAACGGTGATGTATAATAAATTTAGAAAATTAAAATTAATAATAATAACTCAAAATAAATATATGTACGTGTCTATTGTCATGAATTTGATATGCACTTATCTACGCATATGTGAGTTTTTCTTAAATATTCAGTAACTTCAGATATAATTGGTAATTTGCATTATAAATTTGACGCGATAAGGGATCTGGTGATTGATCATATTATTATATAGATAAAAATAAATCCCCGAACGCATAGTAATTAACCACGAACGTTTAAGTGGTCACGTCTGCATTTAGGAAATAGGTATATAAGACGAGTATTCCTAATGAGAACATTAGAAGTCGTTTTTCGTGCAGTGTAGGTCAGTACCTATAGTTTGGCACAATGGCGGTCGTAAATATAGCTACTGTGTTGAACATGTTACTGGCAACGTTTCATGTTACTAACATCGCAATAATTCCTTTGACGCCGCAAGAAAGTGAGTTGCATAATGCCCTGAAAAATATAATTGTATCTGCTCAACATGACGCCTTTCAAGATGTAATGGGGTTTGAGTGCGGAGAATTAGCAGAACCGCACGAAGCGCAATTTGTGGAAGAAACAACGGAAAATGAAGAAGACATTTATGAAGATATTGCATGTGTTCCTGAAGAAGGGTGTAACGTTATAGACCTAGATTACAAAACTAGAGCTGTCGAGTACTGGAAAAGTGGTAAATCCAGGTCACGTACTTTGGCAGGTTTATCCAACAATTCAGAAAAGTGAAATCGCTACGAGAGTTGCGCAGATGGGAAGAAAGTGTTAATAGAGGCGGCACCCACGCGGATAAATTACGGTTTATTACTGAATATGTTCTTTTCAAAATTTGAAAATAGCATTATCGATGGAAAAATATTTCACGACATGGATCTTTGACGGTGGGCTTTAGAAGCTAAAGAAGACATTGGATACGAATCGTTTAAAGCAGGACATTGATGGATATGGCACTTCATGAAGGTACATAAAATAGTATCACGAAAGATAACAAAATTTATTACTCGTTCTACGCGTACTGATATGGAAAACCTAAAGTTAGAATGCGATACTGCTATTAATGAAGTCAAACCTTATATCACTGACATTGGCCGAAGCAAGGTATATAACGCTGATGAAAGCGGATTTAATCTAGAAGTACATTCCGGTCGTACTTTAGCTGTGAAGGGTGAGAAAACCGTTGAAGGTATTGTGCAATTCTTGCACTCTACAACACATACTTACACAATTTTGCCAGCTCTTTTTGACGAATAATGAAAAGAAGTTATTATTAAAAAAATGGGAGGTATGGGGTACCCCGTCCCCCGTTATTAGCCTTTTGTGAAGATATCTACCTTGGGACCATGTATTATGCTGGAAATTATGTTGAGCAAAGATTATATCTGTTATAGTTCATTTGATTTATATCAATAGACAAGTTTATCCATTTTGAAGTAATATTATTATTTTTCTATTTTTACAATTTATAATTTTCTGAATTTGTTATACATCATCGTAGTCTATGTAAGAGTGGCTTTCTTTTGATGAATAAGAAAAAGAAAAAATTTTAAAAAATGGGGGCTATGGAGTACCCCGTCCCCCGTTATTAACTTTTTGCCAATATGGACGACGCCACCCTTAGGGCTACGTAATATGCTGCAAATTATCTTGAGAAGAAAATTTAATATCTGTTATAATTTAGGAAATATTTGCAAAAATTGAAAAATCGTCCAAACTTTGGAGGGGGCTGTACCCCAAAATCGTGCGGATACGCAGATAAAAAAAATACGTGTGTCTTATTTTGAGGTACTCTTTCGATCTGTAAAGTTTCATCAAAATCGGAGAGGAACACCCGCCGGTGTTCCCTTGTAAGTAAAAAAGAAAAGAACTTGAATTTTACTTAATAATACTTATTTACTTTCCTCCTGTTATTCTTTATAACAGTGACCAAGTTACATTTTAAATCTGGGTTTCTTTTTATGCGGGATTTTATATTCAGATTTTGGCAACTCATTTTTGTAGTAGACTTTTATACTCTTCTGATCTAGAACTGATTGCACTTAACATATAGTAAGTATTATAGGTTTAGTTAACGATTAGCTGAACCCGGTGTAGTGCCTACAGTTAAACATGGGCAAGGTTCGGAAATGATTTGGGATGTTTTGCTGGAACCACTGTAGGGAATTTAGTGCGAATCGAGGGCATAATAACGAAAGGGCGCTACCAACAAATTTTGGAGGACCACGATATTGCATCGAGAACACGCATAATCGACGAAAACTTCGTGTTTCAGCAGGATAATGATCTGAAACACACCTTGAAACAAGACATCCACCCCATCTAGTTTTTATGAGACCGTCTCGACCGACAAATTCGACAATCGGCTCGTACATCTACAAGAACATTGTGGGACCAACTACTAACAGCGTGGAGACATATAGATCCAGATTGTGTCAAGAAATCATTCGGCGGAAAGGAAGTCACCTAGACGAGAGCAATATTTAATTATTTTCGTTGTTTTCTTTTATTTTCTATTCAGAATTTTTATTATTTTTCGTATTGATACGTATTTAACCATTAGAATAAATAATTTAATTTTTGTATTCTTGTTTCACTCAAAACTGTGTTTTAGTAAAAGTGGACAAACAATTATGGACGGTAGTGTATCTGCTCCATCATTGTTCTTCGCAATTATATTTTGTATGAATTCCTTATTCCAATAATTATTTAAATATAAGACCCGTCATTATTTCTTTACAATAATAATAATTTATAATCTTCACGCGGATTTTTCTAAATAAGTTTACCTTCATAGTCTAATTGTATAATCTAGTTGTACCGTAAAAATAAATCGTAAAGATATACTTAGGTCGCCTCTTCATATTAATGCATTAGGTTGCCGAGAACTAAGCACATAATAATGCCAACATGTTGTTTGCGTAGAAATCAAGTTATCAGATTAGTTTATGTATGTATCTATATTAAACGCGCCTTATCTCTTCCTATAAATATCCTGTCTAATGATTTAATTTTGTTTTATACGACTTAACTAATAATAACTCCCCGTGTTTAACAATCCACGGCAGTAATAATAACAGAATCTACGTCATATTTGGCGGAGGCGCCGGGTACCAGGCATCAAACCGTACTATCCTTTTAATATTCGTATTAATCTATATACAGGGAATTTCGATTGAAACGTAAAATTCCAAAAACATCTTTTAATCTGCTTGACAATTTAAAACTATTCTTAGAGGCACAGTACCTTCTACCCTAAAGACCCTAACGAATAATTTAAAGACAAAATGTCTTTTAATTATTTCTACGGCAATATAGATCAAGCAAACAATTAAGTAAAAAGTGCGTTCTTAAAAAACCTGTTTAGTAAAACACGTTAGATGATTCCGAAATAATTGTACTCCGACAGCATAGTGTGGCAAGTATCGATCTTGCTCCATTTTTTTCGTAATCAAAGATTGATATAGACATATATTATAAATTCTAATAAAACTAGGTTGCTGTATAGGTAAATTATGAAATGTAGCTTATGTCTAACATCGGTAGTAAAAAGGTTGTTGCATGCTTGCAACACTTTATTGACGTCTCTATAATCATACTCTGTAAAGGTTTTTTACTAATAGATTTATCTAAAATAACAACCTTATTCGCTTTATCGGCTTTCAAATAAAAACAAGCTTTTTCCCGCAAACTTTTAATTATGTTAGTGTACTATTAATAACTATAATAGTGCATACTTCATAATGAAATAATTATGTACCTACTAAAATACAAGGTTTTATTTTATTCTTGTATTCCCTTTACGTTCGTTGTTGATACTTTGAAAATAACATTGATTTATAAATTACAGTGCATGTCGTGCTATAATATCCGCGAAATTAGCTAGACCATAAATATTCATCATTCCTTCAATGACAGCAATATGTAGAGTTTTTTTTTGTTAGAATAAATGATGATCTTGAAAAAATCGCCTTTACAATGATGAACATTTTAGGAAGTCTTCTTTCCGCTTCACAAATATTGCAACATTTTATAGTAATGATAATAACAGGTTTACAACTTTTTCTTTAGCCATTTAAATAGATATGACGTCTTCTATTCTTCAACTGCAAACGTAAAAAATAATTCAAATTTTTGATATAAACTTTCGTAAATATTGTAGAAGTATGTTATGAATATATGTATATTTATCCTTTTTGTGTTCTAAAATTGAGAACATAAATAAGTAACCAATAAACCGAATATGTATATCTAAAGCACCATAAGATCTCTACTACACTAATGTCTTACCAAAAAGCATTCATAACAATCTACTACAAGAAACCATCGGTAACTGAAAATCGTTTTAACTATAAAATTAACGTAAAAGTTTCTCCAAAACTTACTAGAGGTACTTAGAGCTTAGAACGAATCTTATTTTCAGAATTTATTCGCCCAGTAAATCACTACAACTATACGACGGAACCGATAAGCATTTTTCATTTCCCATCACAAAATAACCTGAATAAGAAATTAAAAGGAAGTCTATAAAAACCCAACTACAGGCAAATATTTGTCGAATTAATGGTGAATAATGTACAACTATCTGAAAATGACTAGTATACATTAAAAGGAGTTGAAAATTTGACAGATTAGCGCTTCACAAACCACTTTATACAGACGAACACAAATTATGCCCAGAATATTAAATTACCAAAGGGTACAAATATTCACTGGATCTCAAGGGTAGCTCAAGAAAATTGAATATCTTAGAACCTTTTTTTATCAAGAGGATCATTGAATCTATACTTGAAAATACATCCTAATTTTATTTCCTACAATACGATAAATCTCTATTGTTCAAGAGAAAGACATATGTATAGCATTCTGCTTTAAATGTTTTTGAAGTGACGAGAAAAAGGTTTCTCATTATCAAGAGCTAAATGACGCATTGAAAAAAGGTCTGTAGCATCTGCCGAGACGATAGAAAATTGATCAGTTCCTAGTACACACGCCCTCGTGTATTTGTTGCAAAAGTTATGACAAGTTCATGTTTTTTGTGGAAAGTCCCATATTTGTTCTATAATTTGTTCGATGATGAAAGTTGTCACAAAATAATGTTATATGTTCCTGTACTTAAATCAAATTTCATGAATTTTTTCTTGTTGAACAGTTTACTAAATGGTCACAGTGATTATGTACCGGGTGTCTCAGCGAGACCGAAGTTTACGGACTTCTGGCCGAAATATAAATTTAAAAATTCAGAACACGCATATGTTTACATACATATGTATATTATCGATGGAGTTCGCTTCAATTAAAATATTTTTAGTTTTCTACCGCTTCTGGCTATGACGGAAGTCGCCACCTGCTTTGTTATTTTTAATTAAACACCCTGTATATTTTTACATATTTGGATTTACATATTGTTGTATATGTGGTATTAGGGTGAAGACACACTTCGACCTGAAAGATCTATTGTATCCCCTATTCTCGCTGTATTTACAGCTGGCCAATTAGTTTGATTCCCTTTAGAAAGTGCAAGTTGTCGGTAGGGCCCAGATTAGGTACTTCCTCCTCTTCAATTTCATGTGATCCTAGGTGCAAAGCCCTTGAGTTGCACAGTGTAGAGTAGTTTTAGAGTAGATGAATGGATATTTTATCTTCTTCCCCATAAAATCAGCATTCGGCATTCTTTGTTCTTGCCTACTTAGATGTCCGTTCAGTTTACAATAGGCTAAAAGAATCTTTGTCAATACGCATATTGATTTGGCAGAGCTTAATGCATTCTGATGATGTCTTTTGTTTATATGTTCCCGGAAGAGTTTTAGCTTCCCACATTCCGTGGAGATTCTCTCAATATGGGGATTTTCTCTGTTCTACTTCCCATTTGAGCTTTTCAAGCATTACACAATCCTAAGGTTTAATACCTGCTGCAATTATTTCCTGGGAAGATTCTACAGACCGCTAGCGCCTTCTTTGTTGTTTTCGTTACTTTAAGCCCGTGCTTGTTCCACGAAAGTTTATTATCTAGAATAAAGCCAGGATATTTCATCTCTTTCTTCCAATCTATGTCTTGCTCATCAATTCATACTGTTTTGAGACTGAATTTTCTTCTTCTTGTAAATACTATTAAGGTAGTCTTAGTGGGGATTATGTTGAGACTCACTGATTGGAACCACCTTTTCGTAGTAATAGATCCTCTTTGAACTTCAGTTTCAGTGAAGTTTTCATCTGGTTTCCTTAGTGCCATTCCAGTATCGACTCTGCCCTTTGCTAATACCTTGTGCGATCTTGCAGCGGCAGGTGTTGAATCTAGTTCCTCACAAAACTTCCTGAAACTATTTCGTTTTGCTTTTCTAATGGTTTTATGCTAGAAGGTAAGTATGTATATCGGCGTAGCTTTGCCTTGGTCTAAAAGAGCATTTGTGTATCGGCTCTGAATATTGACAGATGACCATTTCACCAAGGTGTGTCCCTACTACGTTTATTCTGTTGAATAGGACATCTAGATTCGTATGCATCCAATATGGCCTTATGCACTTCAAATCCTTCTGGCTTTAATGTGCAATAAGCTGCTGCTTAGATTGGTTTTGTACTTATCCCAATCTGTTTTCCTACGATTCCTCCTAAGTAGTCGCTCAGGATTCTCCATCTCCAATCTGAACACGATTATCCTGTGGTCAGAGAGAATCAGTGAATACTGTGAATTGCCTTACAGGTAAAATTTTATCTACAAATTAATTTATCTCCACGTTGATAAACCTACCCTAAGTTTTGAAAACCGTTTTTGAAAATTTAAGTTATGGTTAAGTTAAGGCAACATGCCATCGTAAAGTAATCACACAATGTAGACAGCCGTTCTCGTCGCCAAAACATACTCCAACATATTGTTTCGGCATATTATGAATCGTAAATTGATATTCGAGAAGTCGAGTGAATAAATATCCGTTATAGACATTTTTTTTTAGAAAAAATCGAATTACTACAAAGGGCGTAAATAAAATTGCAAAAAGTGAAGGTGTTCATAAAATATGTTTAAATATGTCAAAATATACAGGTGTCCAATAGAAAATTACAAAATAGATGTCGATTTGCGGTACAACCGGAAACGCTAGAAATCTAAAAATATTTGAGTTGAAGAGAACACAATCGATATCGATATAAGTTTCTGCATTTGCAAATTTATATTTTGGTCAGAAGTCAAACTTTTAATGGACGGTCTGAAACACAACATAATTTAATCAGAGTGTTAAATACATCTCATATCATTTTATCAGAGATTTTTATACACTACGATACATTTTTTAATTCAATAGAAATATTTTTCTTAAATCTTGAGAGGTATTGATTTTGACCATTTAATTTTTTTATTTTTAATTAAAAGATCAAGTAGGAAAGAAAACAGAAGATGATTAAATTGTCGTCGTGGATGTAATACCGCTTATTAAAAAAGTTCTGACAATACCTCATTATTACCTAAATTGTTTACGCTCTAAAATATTTTAATTAAAACTAAACTGGCGGAGGTGTTAATAATCGATATGTTTCTAACACTTAGCAGTCCTATACACATATATTGTACACAGTACGTTGTTCATTTTTAATACAATAGATCTAAATAAAATTCTGTTTATAGAGAAGGCGCACATCAAATATGTGTAATCAGTTCTTTCGGTGTTCTACCTTTTCTCAATTCAGGTTTCTGCTAAGCATTCAATTTTATCGCTCTATGGCCAACAAAATACTGGGAAAAATAAATACCTAAACAATAAACAACGACGAACACAATTTTTAACACTAATTTTCCATGATAGTAAAAAAAACAATTGCATGAGTCTTTCACAGGCATTCGACGCGAAGCGGAGTGGCTTTAACATTACGAGTGCTTTAAAAGCTAATTATGCACTGTGTCATACGATATTTTTTAGTATAAATGCAACAATAATTTTAACTAGAAGAAATCAAATCAATAATTTCAATACATTTTATCGAGTGAGATATGTCTCTATATTATGTCATTTGACATTTCACTTAATTATTAAACATCATTGTTGTATTAATGTCGACAGAAATTCAAAAACTAGCTGCTGAAGCTGAATTAAGTTTAATACCTGCAAAGTCCAAATAATAATTCAAATCAATAATTCCAATACATATTGTCGAGTGACATGTACCTATGTATATGTCATTTGACATTTCCTGACATTTCACTGGTCTATTAAACGCGTGGGATTGGCTGTTACCAAGCAACCTTTATACGCACGCCGTGCGATAAACGCCCGGTTATGCACCCTTATGGGTGTGTTTTTATTAGTTTATGATGCATGCATACTAAAAAGTAAATTATTAACTACCAAATCACTAAGTAATGTATAAAATCTGTAGTAAATGTGTGACCTTATTATAAATGGAATATTTGTGAATAACCACATGTACATTTCATGGAGCAGCAAAGCTGCTTCGTAAACAAACGCATTCATAGAGTACAATAAGCATTTATTTACATAGTATTCAACTTTCTAAAAAATATCTGTTTATGTTTATTAGAAACTTTTGCAGCGTCCTTTTTTTCTTGTACACACGTATAAGGCCCGGATTCAACGAAATTTATTTAACAAAATTTGGTAATTATTAAAGGAAAAATTATTTTAATATATGATCGTAATTCTTTGGATTTACATTTCTTGTGATATTAGGTTTATACTGTTTATTTTTGTTATTTAGCTAGATAACTAATAAGATTTTCCATTTTGGATAAACACAGTCTGCTTAAATCAAATCCGTTATTGCGGCCATGTGTATCCAATGCTGATACACAAAATAATGTGTTTTACTTATTATATGTTTAGTTTTGCTCAATAATAATTATATAGCCAAAATATAGATATCTAACTAGTTTGATAGCAAAAATACAATGGCTACATAAACTCTTAAATTTTCCAGTATTGTGGCAGTTAACATGTTAGTCTGTGTTGTTTCAATTAAAACATTAAGCCAATGCTAAGAAAATAATATTAAAGTTTATAATTTTTGTAATAATTATTTAAACAATATTTTGCATGATAAAATGATGACTAATTTATCGTAAACTTTTTTCTTTTATTAATTTATCGACATTCTACCTGAATAGAGTATCATCATATTTAGTTCCAATATAGGTACATATTCACAATTTCCTTGGTTTAAATTCTTTTAAATGCTCGCTACCTTTTGGCCTGCGGGTATACGGTCTATTATAGTTGCCCAGTTATGTTTACGTCAATAACGATTTAGAACGGAAAGCCTACAATAGGCTGGTTTTATTGCAGTTTGAGTCATTACGTTTGCTCTCGATAGTACACACATACATATTTGCTACAAAATACGTGTTCCTACAAAATATAATACTAGGCGATAAGTTCATCTATTGATTCTCCTGCTTTCATCGCTACCGTGATAAAATTTAAATGAATTCATTATATATTTACAATACATACATAACAGAATTCATCGAAATATATATGTATGTACACCTTCCGTCAGAATTAATGTCGTCGTCTATAGTGCAGTGTTGATCAATACTGCTCACCGTTTGACCAAGTACATCTTCGGCCGGCATCGGTTTCTGTAGGTAGGAGATTTATTGGGGTATTAGTATTTAAAATGGCGGACAATTGTGTGGATTTGGTACGAGAATTGAAATATGTGTTGAAAATGTATACATATACCGATATAAATATATAAAAGGTAATTATACATAGGTTACTTTAATTTGCAGATGTCATTTTAAAATCCTGTTAATACACAAAATTTAAATGCAAAAGAGGAAAGCATCGTTTTTATTGCTTATTATATTATATATAAAGAACAACTAATAATAAACACGGACATTTGTTAGAAAACTGCAGCTACACACAAATTAGAAAAACTATTAAGGTTACAAAATTTATTACACTTAGAATTAGACACTACCATGCAGATATAGGGATCATTATTCATCATTATTATTCGATTACATTAATTTTTTTAAATATTTTATAAATTAATAAATAATTTATGTGTTTCTTTAACTTTTATTTTATTGTTGTCTCCAAGTAAGCATGTCCCTTTAAATAAATAATATAATGAAACCAAATATTGTTATTATCTTCTTACCAACCACAATTTTATTACAATGGCAAATATTTATTGGTAAACATTAATGTTATTAATAAACTATCCCAATAATTAATTTTTTTTGAAGCTATATATAGTAAATTTACAAAGTAACTCTATTTTTCTCTATTCTCCCAACATTTTTAAAGCAGGTGCCTTAATACACAAAATTTAACTATTTTGTTTCGTGAAGTTCTTCCTCCCAACCCGAGAGATTTAAAAATTCAAACCGAAATACATACTACAAAGGTATGATATACTATGAAAAGTAATTAATATAACTCTATTTAAATAAATCCATTCAGCTTCTGCTACCTTACCTTTTTCTTTAATTTGATATACTTTAAAAATTAAGTGACCTATTCAATAGAATCAAAACGATGAGTTCCTTTGTAAACTTCTATACGCGAAAGCATGAGCTGATATTCCTAGTTAATTTTTTATTTTCCCATAAAGTGCTTTTTGTCTTGTTCGATGCATAAGCTTGGACTCTTGTTTATATAATGACTTGCTAACTTCACATAACAATATATTGTTTTTATTATCATACAAACAGCAATTCTATTGGTAGTGATACAACATTATTTCGAATTTTAATCAAAATTTACTGGTATTTATAAAACCATAATTAATGTTACTTGAAGCCATAGTGCCATAAATTATTCTTGTTTTGTTCTCCCTATATTTTTAAAATAAGTATAATCAAATTAATTACACGAAATTTAATGGCAATATTAAACTTCATACGCATATCAACTTCGTTTTTTCAAATAGTTTGCTATGCAAAGAAAGTTATTAATACAGCCTTATTTGACATCTATACAATTACTTAATTACCTACGGTTAAGCGTAAATATGGCCTTGCCAATCACCTCCCTGTGAGAAAGCTATTTAAACCATATATGAATTTCGATATATACATTTTCAAGAAATAATTTCAATTCTACCTGATCCACACAATTGTCCCCGATGTTTTAAATACTAATACCCCAATAAATCACATACCAACAGAAACCGATGCCCGCCGAACGCTTGCTTGGCCTGATGGTGAATAGTTTTGATAAACACTGTGCTATAGACGACAACATTAATTCTGTCGGAAAGTGTACATACATATTTACTTTTGAGCAGCCTGCTAAGCCAAATTGCGGGAAGAATGTATTTGATTTAAATTCATTATGCCGTTACAGTTGCAAAGTGATTTGTTTAAACCCATTAAAAGTTTCTGTTTGGAACTCTCGATATAATAAATACTTTTAATTACTTTGAAACTTGGTTCCATTTAACAATTAATTTTAACAAGTTTGCAAGTAGCAGTATAAATAACTTTAATATAGCACCTTGCTGTTAGTATACTTACAAATAATGTAATACATTGCAACTTTACTGTTACATTTGGGGGAATAAGTAGGTTTTCAAGTTTTCATAGGATAGATACACAATTTATTTACAATTCTTTGGACTTCTTACGTTAGATTAGAAATAATAAAATTAACAGTGGAAGTTAATTAATTAAAGTTACATATCAAAATTCATAGTAGATTGTGGATCCAACAATATTACAGTTCTACATTCTTTGTTCCTTGTTATTCTTTTATAATGAATAAACAGACCACAATAAGTCGAAATCCACCGCTCTAAAAATCAACAACAAAATAAAGTTTGCTCGGTAAAATATATAGATTTCGAATTCTTTTTTCTTTCTCTTCAGTTACGTTCGTGTTCGACTCGTTAGAAATAACATAATATATATTTAACTGTTCTCCTTGGTAACCGGACTTAAGCTGAACCCCTCAGGGAGCAGCGAAGTGTATATCGCACGGTGACATGCTCCAGAACGTTACTTTCCTTAAAAATCACAAGTTTTGAAATACGAAGCGTATGGATTCTAAATTAGTTAGTTTCCCTAATCTTATCGCCGTGACAGGGTATCAACGTTTTCGAAATTAAGATTTATAAGGTTTACTATTGGTGTTAGAAGTTGTTGTTTTGAACACTCGACTTTTTTTCTTTTGTTTAGCTTTTAATTAGCGTCTATGACCCATACATTTCGACCCATCTTTCTCAATTTTTTTGTAAGGAAATATGAATTGAATTTTTAGTAGTAAATTATAAAAGTAGTAATCCAATTTTCTTCTTGAAGAAAATTTCTTCTTGAAAATTTCAATTGATTCTTTATTCGTTAAAAAATTAACACATTTTTAATACAACAGAATCCCATCCAGGTATATTTATCTAAAGTAGAGCCGAGTCCAGAGCAATGCAGTCTAGAACTACAAATATCAATGCCTACTGTAAGCAAAAATCTACAGATCTCGATAGTTCTGAACTTAAAAAATTATTATTACAGTTCAACTTTTTGTATATTATTATTTACATCATGTAAATTTCACCAAGAAAACGAAGTTTGTGACAAATTTATGAGGTTTTGGCGCTTATCGATTTTCGCGCAATATTAATATCAAACTATGATATGCTCTCTCTTTGTTAGGAGGGTTGTCACTGGTGAATAGTAATAATTCTCATATACTATATTACATATAATCAAATTTATTACAAACACAATGTTTGGCCATTTCAAAGTTCCAATAAAATGAATTGATAGTAGTCTGCAAGTTGCTCCTATTGCCTATAGCACCATAGCACATCGAAACTTAAATTGCGTATACATTCATACATCTCTGTTCTGCAATATCCATGTACCATTAATAACATTAGAACATTGAGAAGTGATAAAAATTAGCATAGATATCAGAATAGATTCCGAACAAAAAAATCTAAGCAATTTTTTGTGAAGCTCATAATTTCCACGAAAAAAAAGAATTTATAGTTATTTTTACTCAATCCCCACTGCCTGCAAATAGGAAGACGCTAGGAAAATCATAGCATCTATTAAGAGCGATACAAAAGTGTCAAATTTGATTTTATATCAGTCAGAATATTATCGTCATAGGCGTCATAGTATTATGCTAGAAACTAATCTAGGAGAACCAAGATATATAATGATACATGAGCAAAAATTTATTAAACATAAAATACTACTACACATCAAAAATCGAACCAATCAAAAAATCATAAAAATCACAATATTGCTCTCAAAACAAAATTTTCACCTATCTCCGTATTGATGTTGCATGTTTTCCTGTGTTGTTCGTTCTACGTCATACACTTTGCAAGTTCTATATATTCCCAGAAAAAATAGTCTAAGGGTGTCATGTCAGGCGATCTAGACGGCCAAGTTAGAGGTCCTCCACGCCCAATCCAAGAAAAATGACATAACTATTATTAAGAAAATTTCGCATTGGCAATGCATAATGAAGATCCAATGGTAAATTGTCAATAGCGTTCTCACTTTGCACTCGCAAAAGCGCGAAATAATTATCTATCTTGAATAAAAATGAGTCCAACTACTCTGTTTCTTATTATACTGCACCATAGATTAAGAGACCAGCAGCGCTGATGTGTGTATTGTTGAATCCAATGTGGGTTAACGTCCGAATAATAGTGCATATTATGTCTGACCACACTTTCGTCATTTTTGAATGATCTGTAAACAAAACATTCGGGAAGAAAAACCGATTCTCTGGAAGTTTCTGTAATCCCCAAACTGAATCCTTACACCATGATCATTTGCAGGTAACTCCTGATGAACTATCGTTTTATATGGATGGAATTAATTGTTCCCGTATAATTCTACTCACAGACGTTTGAAATATATTCCACTACCTATCAATATTACTAGTGGTACAATGAGGATTTTCAATAATGCTCTGCATTACTAAATTTTCATTTTCTTCATTGCATACTGCAGGAATTAGAAACACCGGCTTTTTATAAGTCACAGTATCTGTTTCTGTAAATCTCACTAAAAGCCTACGCAAAACTATTGCATTGGGGTGTCTTCGATTTGGAAATCTTCACATATAGCTACGACAGAAAATATAAATATAATTGTCGTTCTTGCCTTGTTCTTCATGCCTTGATACACTATTGAACCAATTTCTTGATGTTTCTAATACCATCAATGCAGTACAGCACGGAGATCAAATATTGCGGCACTTTATTGACAGGCTATTCAATAGCGAACTGAACCGTAAATGTCAATGGGGTAAAAATGATATCATACCCATTTGGGAAGCTATTTACAATTGGAGATACAATACTTTATTCGAGAATTCACTTTAAATGCTGAAAATCAAAAAAAAAACATTGTTGTCATTGCCATAAACACATAATATTGACTTCTTATCGATAATTGAGACAATATTTATTCTCCATATTTATTACAGATGTCAATGTGGTAGACCATCCGGTTGGCACGATGCACAAGCTTTCGATAAGAAGGTGACAGCGAGCGACATATGGATTCCTTCCAAGCACACAAAGTGTCTACCTACAGATGCTTATGGCACAATAGAATTTCAAGGAGGCCCTCATCCTTGCAAAGCACAGGTAAATATGTAGAATACTTGATCAGTAGTTTAATACTAGGAAAATATTAAATTTAGTTTATGAATATCCTAAGAATGTGACTATAATTCTTATTATTATATGTATTTACAAAATAGTTGCAAATTACGTGAAAGTCAATAATGTTCGTTCACAGATCACACGCAACGTATTTATATGACGTAATTCTATTGAATGCTTCTTGATGTACGTAAATGCTGAAATCTACCAAAAAAAGGAAAATTAGTGCAATTTTGCTTAACTATGTAGGACTTTATCGATTCTACTTTAATCAGTATGTTGTCATATATGTAGCTGGTGTATACATACGTATTTATTATTATCAAATCCTCAATCACTTAGCAACTTCATAGCCATTCTTAGCCGAGAACAATAAATCGGCACCAGTATCGTATTGCACAATAAAGAAAAAAATGTAATTTTATAAAACTCATCGTAACTTACAGCCTGATAGTTAACAAATTAAGAATCTAATACTTCTATGTACTTACATATACTATATTAATAGTATATATGCATAGCTATATAATTTAGATGTGCATACATACATATATATAGTATATATGCATATATATATATATGGAGCAATAAACTCCGAAACGTCACAAACAAAGGCTAAAATAGTACTTTACGTTATTTTCTTTAAACAAACCCAATTCTGTTCCTGTAACAGTAAATAGGATTTTTTCGGAATTAATATTCCACAATCACATCACAATACACGAAGGATCAGCTTCAGTAACTGATTGGAATCTTCAAAATTTTAGTACCTATAGTATATATATATATATATGTATATTCACTCACAACCAAAATCATACAGCAACAGGAACACAAAATTTTATTTTAATCTAACAACATATTAACAAAAAATATAAAAATTCTAGTTGCCAATAGAATAAATAAATGTGCATTTTCCGTGTACGTATATAAAAGCAAACAAATTAATTCTGAACAAAAGACATAGAAAAAAAAATGTTTAGCCTAGATATAAGCAGGTCATAGCCAAAATCATACACTCTAATTCTAGTGATGTTTTTATTTTTAAAACTCAAAATTAATATTTGGTAGGATATCCTCGACTTTTTCTCACCGCTACTAGCTGTAATGGCACTGACTGTATTAATTATTCTGTACATAGAGATGGTATTTTGTAACATTCCTGCTCAATGATCTTTCGCAGATCTTCTTTATTAGAAGTTTCGTGTTTGCGTATGTTCTCCAAATGATCCCATAAATGTTAGATGACACTTAGGTCAGGTGTTTGCAACACTTTAGGGGAATTGTAGCAGCCATTCTTTTGGAGGATATGAGGAATGTTTTGGATCGTTATCCGCGTAAAATTTAACAGTTTTTGGAATTCCTAAATCTTTGGCGCTTACTTTCAAATTTCGTTTTAATACTGTTAAGAAAAACTATCTGCGTTATTATATAATTAACTTTACAGAGAAAGGTACGTATAAGGAAGTATAGTATTTATTATGTATTAAACTAAACTTATTATTAAAATAGAAACTTTAACAGATTATATACATAGGTCTTATCTACTATGTGTCGTCTCACAGACTGTCTAGATACATCCCTAAGATCCCCTTCCACATAGTCCGGTCGACCTCGGCCATCTCTATCCATATAGAATACATACATTGTAATAAGGCTGTACGATTTTGGCTGCGAGTCACTGTATGTATGTATCTGTTCATACACTTACTGTTAGCACTAAGACTCGAATCGTTCAAAATTTAATAAATTTAGTAAATAATAAGAGTAAGATTTACAGCATTACTACTTAGGCACACAGACGTAGAGATAGTAGAACCGATAACTAGGAAAGAATTAGAAGAAGCCAAACAGAAGTTGAATTCTGGTAAAGCTCCATGATTTCATACCATGACTGAATAGAGGCATAGAAAAAACTAGAGATGCTGGCAATTGCAAGTCAAACTAAACAGGAAAAAACGATACCTCAGAAGTAGATGACGAAGACTCTTGATGTACGCAGCATGGTCTGGTCATATCACCTCAATTAAACGTGGATGGCTGGATTTGAAAACTGTCGATGCAACAGAATACATTTCGCTGCAGATGCTTTTTAATTCACTGTTATGGTTCTATCGCGAGAAACATATGTAAACTGTTGTGCTTTATTCAAGTAAAGATGATACTTTTCGAAGATCGTGGTTCCGTTAAAATGAAGTGCTAAGCATGCATACTATTGTATGTAGTGAATTGACATCCATGGAGAAACATAGCCGTATCAGCAATTGTTTATTGCTATTTCACTTCGCTCTATTCACGGCCCAAAAGCGGACTGCTTATGCTAATTGCCATCATAACACCATTTTACTACAGCATTTGGCAAGAGAACTACTGTCTTCGCAATATATCTTGGCGAAGGTCGGAAGTGAGTTGAAATAAATAAAGAAAAGATAAATCACGTTCCATTTGTTCTTAAACATAGCGTTTGGAGAGGTGGTTACTACGTTTCGCAAATATATTTATGGCACATTCTGACCACTTTCCAACTAATACTGTGAGAGTTGGAAAAGCTTAGATAACAAAACGTATGCATAAATCTTCTCTTTTACTGTTTTACAATAATAAGTCATGATTGAAAACATCTCCAAATAACACACAACTTGCAACTTGTATCTTATCTTGCTACCGTACCGTCACATTAGTACATAAAACATTAATCAAACTTTTATGGTTTACCATACCAATATTTTTGTTAATTACTCCGCAGTGAGTGAATTAAAGAGGGAATGAAATAAGGGACACTAGTAGCTTCCATAATTTACCATAAGCAAACAAAAAATGGCAATGAACCACGAGCATGTTTTCTGATACAATAATAAAAATCCGTCTTTATCAAGAAAACAAAGTACAAAATTTTTGTGAATATTTGTAAAAACACGTATACATATGTATGTACTTATATA
>ML219327.1:42636-59860 GCA_004785975.1 Popillia japonica
ACAATTTACAAGCACATTACCAAGACAAATAAGTAATTGAAGTGTTAAAGAAAACTGTATATCTTACGTAAGCAAGAAAATATGACGTACAGTGACTCAAATAATTGACCGGACACCAACATAAAATAATAAAAGAGCGAATGTACGAAGAACAATGTAATTTTCAGTAAATACATGTTTGGGTTACAATGTATAGATAGACATCATGTTGCTAATTTAAAATACATCAACGTTTTCAATTTAAAAACAATTAATTTTCTATCTCAATAAATTCACCGGACCTTATCAAAAAATAAGAATAATAATACAATTATGAAAGAAGTTAGTATTAACTCGGACCTCCCTTGGTTTCTATTACACTTTTTAGTCTACTAGAATATATGTTGCCAATTTGAAAGTTACTTGCTGCAAAGGCAAGGATAAGATTTTGCCCACTCTTGTTACTTGCGGTAGCACGATTTTCTTCATTCTTGGAAGAAATGTGGCATTTTTTGTTATTTTTTAACTAAAACGTCCCACAAATGTTCAATAGGGTTCATGCCAGGAGATTGTGTCGGCGTATCGAGGTACTTTTCGGCAGTTATATAACCATTGTCATACTAGATGGAATTTGAGTATAGGGTCATTGTCCTGGTAGAATCTGAATGTGTTTAAAATTTATATTTTCTCAGCACTGCTCCTAAAATGGGTTTTTAAAATATCCAAATACACATGCTGATTCAGTCTATAATAGCCAGATGCCCAACACTAGCAGCGCATACTACCGCATACTATCAGTGAGCCACCTCCATGCTTCACCAAACCGTGAGGCGTCCGTCGCTGCCAAAAACATTAAATTTACTCTCGTCCGGTTACATGTTTCCAATATTTTTCGTCTGGTGTACCTATACATGTTTTTACAAAAGCTAATCTGCATTTACGATTTATTTCGTTAATGCAGCTTTTTCTAAGACCACTCCTGTCGTGGAAATTAGCCTTACGCAATACATTTTCAGTGTTTTTGGATTATCTTCTATCCCGGTGGTTTTTTCTAATTTAGTTGCAATCTTTGAAGCACTCAGTGCAGGATTTTGTTTTATTTTTCTTATGATTGTTCTTTTATCTTGTTTGGCCAGAATTGGCGACCGACGCTATCTTCTTTTAGTGTTTATTCTGCTTTCACGTTTATATTTTTGTATGATATCGTGGACTGCAAAACGACTTCTTTTACATATTTCAGCAATTTTTCTGACGGATTTACTCTCTTTAAAATGACTTATTATAAATTCTAAAGTTTCAAGAGTAGTTTCTTTGCAAGAACCTTTCATTTTTGATTTCACTTTACGACGTTCTACAAATTGCTAAACTAGCTGCACTCTCTTATCTTATACGAACATATGAACCAACAACTACTATAATGGCAAATGACTTAGGTATATTCGAAAATATGTTTTTCCTTATGCGTCCGGCAACTTGATTGAACCTGAAACAGCATTTTCTACTGTATTGTATTTATGTGAACTTTAACATTGATTTGTATTGTATTTAAAATTTTGCTGTCATACAATTTGCACTTATCCTGTTTTAGATTGGTGTCCGGTCAATTATATGAGTCACGGTAGGTAATCACAACAAAAAGAAAATTTTACATACTAATTTAGATAACTTAGCTGCAATAACAGCAAGTTATCATCTCTTAAAAAATACTTAAAAAACTTTTATTTTGCTGATAATATGTATGCAGGAAAAAATTGGAACATATTTTCAGTAAGAACACTTTGAAGGTACTCTAGATACTATCTAGAGTCTAGATAGAGTAGATTAACATCATTGTACTGCACTATGTCTTTGAAATAAAAGTAAAAAATATGGAAAACTTAAAAAAGCTGAAAAACTTAAATTCAAAATATTTTGTGTAAATTCCTTCCTAGACGCGAAAAAAAATAAACATATTTATAAAATATTCGTCGCGCTACTGTGCTTTAAGGAATGCATGTTGTATGTGACTATAGCATATCACAGCGCAGAGTACGTGCAGCAATAGGCGATATTTAACCTCTGTGCAACGGACAATCAGATTTATTCTGTTTCGGGATGTTGTATGTGGATTGATTTTCATTTATGGTGAAACATGTTGACAGAAATCCAGGTGTAACTATACGAAAAGTAGCGTGACAAGTCGGGGTGTCTCGCACTATGGTACACTGCATATTGAGATGTAATTTGTTACCGCCCGTATCTTATTCAGCGTGTGCAAGAATCGTGATATTTTTTCCACTTCTATGTCAATTACAACACTCTAACTCGAATAAAGATCAAATTTATTCGAAGCTATTTAAAAAAGCTGACACATCTGCGCTACCTCGTAGTTTTTATTACATTGACAGCTGTTTCTGCGATGTTTTGCGTTCGATCGAGGTATTTTTTAAACGCATTGTTCATTCATATATTACAATTTATAAGGGGGTGTTTTTAATTTTGCCTTCGCGTCATAATTAAAATACAATTTTTAGCATTTATAGTCTACATAATCTTATTATCCAGATAGTTTTTCCACTTTTAGGTCAATGATAACACGCAATTCTAACAAAAGTCAAATTTATTCCAAAACCTTTACAAAATTTATAATCTGGTTTTCGTAACAACTTCTTCATTCTATTTGCAAATTTAAAAAAATAAATTAAAAATGATAACCAATGTCGTCCATAAATTAGAATACAGCGCCTGTAACGAATGTTATATTGGCCAAACTAGACAACATTAAAAAAAACGCCTGTATAATCATCAATACACAGTTTCTCATAAAACAACCGCGGTAATTGCATTGCCAAACCATTCTAAAGAATTACAACGTAACTTTGGTTGTTTAAATATTTGGAAAAAAATAATTCAAAAATAGATTAATATATGTATGAAATGATATACATCAAAAAAGAGAACAACGTCGTTAATTTTAGAACAGATATTGAAAATTTAAGTATCGTTTGCAATAATTTGACTCATGCCTAAATTTTATTAAATTGCGCTTTTGACGAAACCTTTTTAACCATATTTTGCTCTAGTCTTATAACAGAAATGTTAGAGTTTGACAAACATGTAGAATTAGAATTAAAATTAAGTTTAGGGTGATGTTACACTGCGACCAAATGATCTATTGTGCCCCCCTACATGAGCTAAACGTTGTTGGTGTTTGTCCCCAGCTATAGCTCCCCATCCAGTCCAAGGGCTTTAATAAACTGCAATAGCTGTGATGGTTTCAATGAGGGTATTTCCCCCTCGTCAATGACAAACATTAATATAATGATTGTTATTGTTGTTGTTGTTCGGGAGTAAATTGTTTTTTAATTGACCTAAAAGTGGAAAAAGTATGCTGAACATCTTTTTTGTTTGACAAAGAATTCCCTTTCCCATTGTATATTTACTAGATCTTTAAATATTCTAAAGTATCAAAACGAGAAACCCATATTGTAGTAAACTGTTTAACTTAATCAGAACTTGTTTAATCAGTGAAACGAAGTGAATTTTGTTTTAATATACACAACACAAAAAATAAACAAGTTAAACCAAAACACAAAAATAAATACAAGAAATGGAAAGTGCCTGAGAGAAGTCAGAAGGTCACGGTAACTCGTGGCAATCACGCTAGAGACGACAACCTTCTCACTAAAAGATGGATGAAGGCAACTTGACGTGTAACCACACTAGAAGTGAAAATCCTTCTAAGTCAGACAATTTTCTGACATTTAATTTCAATTTTATTCTTTTTGAGAGTGGTTTCCAAGAAACGGCCTGTGTTCTAAAGAAGAATAATCTTTAGAACATTACAGTGATGAATAGCCAATTACATAGTTTTCAAAATAAAGTATCACATAACCACTGGTTCAATTGTAAATCTTCTATCGCCCAATGTAAGATACATAAAAAGTTATAAAATTCTGCAAACATAGTCTTTATATTTTAAAGCCAAAATGTTTCATAATTTGACGCAAAATCGTTAACTACATAAGAATTGATATTATACGGTTAGAATGCATGAAGAGTGTCCGATGATCACTCTGCCAGTGTTTATAATGAATAAAAATACTTTTGTACGGACAAATTAATTCTAGTAGGTACAATTTGAATTCCGTAGGAAATGAGTATTCAAACATTTTTCTTTTCCATTTAATAACTCATCCAGTTTTGAATGCATACTCAATATTAAAAACTTGTGTAGACACGAGTAAAATTTATACAATATGTATTTAGAGTGAATTACTTTTTAGTCTCCATCTTCTATGGATTTTTTAATCGTCTTTAGTATGCATGCATCATAAACCAATCAAAACACACTCATAAGCGTGCATAATCGGGCTTTTATCGCACGCCGTGCGTATAAAGGTTGCTTGGTAACAGCCAATCCCAAGCGTTTAATAGTACAGTGAAATGTCGGGAAATGTCAAATGACATATAGGTAGGTACATGTCACTCGATAATATGTATTGGAATTATTGATTATTGATTTGAATTATTATTTGGACTTTGCAGGTATTAAACTTAATTCAGCTTCAGCAGCTAGTTTTTAAATTTCTGTCGACATTATTAATACATAATATAGAGACACATATCACTCGATAAAATGTATTGAAATTATTGATTTGAATTTCTTCTAGTTAAAATTATTGCTGCATTTATACTAAAAAATATCGTATGGCACAGTGCATAATTAGCTTTTAAAGCACTCGTAACGTTAAAGCCACTCCGCTTCGCGTCGTGGCTTTAAACTCGTTACTCGTGCTTTAAAAGCTTGATTCTGCACTAGTGTCATAATATACTATTACATATATGTTTTGTCATATAATTGTGATTACCAAAATTCCCAATTTCTGATTGCTATTGTATTTTTTTAGAATACAATAAAGTTGCCTTCCAATTTATAGTTTGACTGCATTCGAAGTAAATTCATTTATGTTTCTTGCGTTTAAAATTGTGGTATTACTAAATACATATACACGTGTTAAAATGTACAAATATACAAAGTTAGCAGCGGGTATGGAAGCGATACATTAACAAACTGCTTTCAGAGAGAAAGTTAAGAGAGTAATAGCGCTTATACGGCGCGTTTGAATCTACTGTCGCAAATATTAATACTTTTCTATGAACATGAGTATACCAAGGGCATACAGCCAAAAACATACGAACGGACTGCATTAAAACGCTAATGCCAACAACAAGCGAGCACTGCAAGTAAAATTTCATTAAATGTTATTTGTCTAATGCGTAAACTCTAACCTACGTTTACAGACAAATGCTGGAAATGCAAAATTACAATATTGCTTCTTGTACGATTATACACCCCAACTTATAGGTAACAAAATCAAAAACACAGATAATCAATTATTTTCAATAAAAGCCAGTTTGCCATTTATATGTCGGACTAATGGTGTGGCACTTTTTGCAGTCGCTTCTTTGTCTGACGGCTGCCTTAGGGTACTACCCCGTGATTGGATAAATGCTGGTGATACTAGGTTGACAAATAGCCATAAAAATGTCAATGCAATAGCTATTACATCAGCGACTCAACAGCGAATGCCTTAATTAGATAAAGGAGAAAGTATAGGTAGTAGATATCTATAACTATTGAAAACTTCGAAAGTGACTATTTTCTTCTGTACCTAATCTTCGATGATATTATTATTCACACTTACCGATTTATATATGACATATTTATGAAGGTGTTGTTCATGAAGATGTTATGGGGGATACAGATTTAATTTGGCAAACCATAATTTAGAAAGTTCCGTAAAGTATGTCGGAGCTCCATCATGGACGGTTTGGAGAGTTTTAAAAAGACAACTTTTGTATCATTTCTTAATTTTATTTTGCAATTATGAAGTTAACATTTGCTTTTCTTACTTGTTCTAACGTTTTAGTAAAATAAAATTTTTATTTCATAAAACTGACCATGTTTTTCAACATGTGCTGTTGGAAACATCCATGACTCGATAGGATCTGCGTAAGGAAGTAATTTACCTCACCATGTTTCCTCAAGAACCAGGCTCTTACGTCTTTTATCAGTTCTTTTGTCCAGGATGCTGTACCATGCTCCTCCTCCCAAGTCTCCTGCCAAGTAGGCGGTCCCGTGCGGTACTCTTGCTTTCTCTTTTTTGTATGTACAATATGCTCTCTTTCTTTATAATAATAATAATAATTCATGCCTTAGCATCCCCCAACAGCTTGCGCCAATTACAGGGGGCATCGGCTGGCCATGAGTTATTATTACACCTGCGGCTGTAGACCGACTTAAGATGTTATCTTTCCGCATTTGCCGTGGAATTTGGGAAACTACAGAAAACCAAATTCAGAAAGAACGCACCGGATTCGAACCCGCTAATAGATGTATTAGCGGCGTTCTAGCTATCACGAGCAGAGCTTTCGTAGATACTATTCTATATGCACCTGTTATGTTAATAACTCTTTTCTTTGCACACAAAGATATGTGTTCGTGTATACTTTTTATCCATGGCTCTTATCCATATTGGAGCGTCGTATAACACGATTGACAGTGCTACCGAAGATAATATTCTCCTACTTCTTTCACGTGATCCGCCAATTTTTGGCATAAGTCTGCTAACAGTAGCTAATGCCCTTGTTGCTTTCTCCGCCTTTCTGTTGATGTGTTCTTGGCTCTATATTTCAATGTTTTTCACTTTTACTTTTACGCTGTTTGCTTTTCTTCCGCTTACTAAAAGAACTGCTTCTGTTTTCTGTGGCGCCACCTGTAGCTTTTTGGAATCAAGCTAGTTCTGTATTGTATCGATATTGTTTGCTAATATTTAAAATGTCGTCATAGTAGAGGTTCCACAGAGTGGGCTCCAGCACTGAACCCTGAGGGACTTCACATGTGATCAACATCTCTTCAGAGTTTCAGATAATCAGTCTCCTCTACTCCAGATAGCTGGCAACAACATTATAAATATAAGGACCGATTTTCCTTTTGCTCAGTTCCGCCAATATTCCTCTCCATGGTACCGAGTTCAAAGCATTCTGCACATATACTGTTATAAGCACACACAGCTTCTTCTGCTTAAAACGCACCTCTGTCGCTTTCTTCACCATTTCTTTTACTTTTCGTAGCGTCGCTATTGTGGACTTGCGTTCTCTGAATCCATGGTGTTGCGGGACTACCCCTCTCCCCCTCTTCTTCTTTCTAGCCCCTCCTTTAGTCTGATGAGTCCAAGTTGTTCCAGGAGTTTCCCTAGTACGTTTAGTGTTCCCTAGTGCGTTTAGTGTATCTATTAATCTATTTTCTAATATCATTTCATTGATGCTATTAAGTAGGTACTATTTCTGTTTTGTTATACATATCTGATAAAGATGTTGACCTTAAGATTATATTTATATCATCTACATATAAAACTATTTCATTTGCATCTGGTACAACTGACGGAAGGTCATTGACATGAATTAAAAATAGTGTAGGGCTTAAAACTGAACCTTGAGGCACACCGGAATTAATTTCTTTGAAGGGAGATTGAAACTTATTAATTTGTACAGTTTGCTGACGATGAGTTTGATAGGACTCGAAATATTTATATGCCAGGCCATGTAAGCCGTAGAGTTCCAACTTATATAATAAGATGCTGCGATCAACAAGATCAAAAGCTTTAGATAAGTCAATAGAATACATATGTAGTTATTAATACATAGCATATATGTCCATCTTACTTTATCCTTAAAGGCAGCGGTCTCCAAATACTCAAAATTACTTATGTAATTCACATTAAAAAAGTGTATTTGATTTACTTGAAATTTAAAATTGCGTTCATTTTTTTACTGGTTGTAAATTTCTGCCATGAAATTTGAACACTATATTGTTGTTAAGAGAAGGTTCTACCATGAGCGAAAAATGGTATTTAGATTTCTTTTGTAAAATATGATCTACAAAGAGAGAAATTAAACGAGGAGTTAAATCTTTTTATTTTTAATCTTTTACTCATAAATTATTTCTTCAATTTAATATTAGACGAAACAAGTTTTATAAAAGCTTTCTTACCGTACGAACAAGAAGTTTTAATGTAGCATAGTCCATAAATTTAGTTACGGTTTTACTAATTACACCTCACCGAAGTTTGTACTAATATTGTCTATGCTTGAAGAAGTCTATTTATCGTTAGGAAACTTTTACAGGCATTTAAATTCTAAATGCATTTTATGTATACTCTATATATGTACTTATAAATTGGATGGGTATTAATTCCCATTTTCTATTTATTACGTAAATTATACATAAGCTATATGTATATGTTCTAGCTATATTAAGTTTTTCTACAATGCTATGTACTTTTATACTAGTAAGAATTGGAACAAAGGTTTATACGTTTTATAATAATTCCCAGGCTATTTTGCCGCTGCTTAACAGAAACATTCAAACATAGCAAACCTTAACTATTGACATATAAACGCTACTGGGTTTATGGACTATTTTCCGTGTTTCTATAACCTACACCGTTGTTATATAATCCTAATTTAACTTGTCGAAACCGCGTGCTTCCTGGAATTGAAATTCAAATTGAGTACACAGTTCATTAAGTGACGAATACGATTTTCTATTTGAAAAATGTGAATATAAAGGAATTTTATATGGCTTATAAAAGTACTACGTAAACATGTCACAATCAACATAATTAATCTAGAATTGCAAGAATCTTAATAATAATAATACATATTTAAAAATAAAATTTTTATTTATATACATAAATATATTGACGATTTAAATTTTACAGATTAGGTTTATATTCTAAATAATCACAACTTAATAACAGAAAAATAGATATAATAAATGTTGAAAGTGGTTTCCGTTGTTATCTAAACAAATATTTACGTACCCTGCGTTTTAAATTTTCAAATACATTTTGCAGTTCTTCTATGGTGATGTTATTTATTTCTTCTCGTATAGGTGCTTGTAGTCAGGGGCGGCGTTAGGCGGTAAACGAGGTTAGCGGCGCAGAGGGGCGCATTATGTAAAGGGCGCTTCAGCAAGGTCGGATACCGAAATCTTACCAACATTGCCGCAATGCTAGACATTTGCAGGGGGGCGCCAAAGGCGCTAGTGCCGCCACTGCTTGTAGTTCTTCTAAATTGTGTAACATCTTCGGTTAATTTAGTAGGTCTGGCAGTAGGTTTATTTTTGCGAAAGCAATCTTAAAAACGATGAATTATAAAATGCTTGCGGTGTTTCAGTGCACGGTAATCAATATCAAAATCTGGGAACGCCTCAGTGAATTGCTCAATAGAAGAATAATTCCAATTCCCATTATCATCTCGTGTACCACTTCTGTAATGTGCCTTTAAAATAAAGGCATCATGCTCCAGTGTAAACACCATTATGATAATCTGAAACAACAATTCTTGTTTTCATTGTCATTTCAATTAATGCGCTGCAAACTTACCAAGTATACACGGTATTATTTATTTGTAGATAAAAAAATCTTTTATGGCAATTAACGAAAATGCAGGAATAAAATAAAAATGAAAACAACGAGGGAAACAGAGGCGTATAAAAGCTGCCAAATATGACAACTTTCAGGTTAGACCGGTTAGACAGCTTAGGGATATTATTTGTTTTACCAACATTATTTAAGTCATCGTACGTCAGAGCTCACGAGGGTTTTGATTCTAAATGAAAGCTCTGTACATCGACGTTAGCGATCGTCCTCCTATCTCATATGTTCAGTGTAAGTGTAATATTCTAGATATTATTCCAATAATGTAGTGCAATCAACATGGAGTTTTATTCTCTCTGTCGGTCCCAGTGGTGGTGCATGTGGCTCCTTCCGCTGCAGGGGTGGCCTTTTCACCATCAAGGGGCAGGCTTATTCCTCCAAGGCCTGCGGGGGTCGACGCTCGTCCGGGCGCGACGGTTTGGCTTCTTGTGGGTCCTGGTTGCTTTTGCCGCCTCCAAAGTCCCTTGGGGCAGTAGTGGGTCGTTGGCCGTCTTGGCCTGAGGCGAGTCCGCTGGTAGTTTGGGCTGCTTGGTTTGCTGGTCCCATAGCGGTGTCATGGCGGGCAGAGGGAGCTGGTGTCTCCACACGAGCGGGCTGTTGTGGGGAGGGGGTGGGCCGCTGCTGTCCCTCTCCTACGTAGCTGGGTCCCTGGGTCATGTCGGTGGCCGTCTGGCGCTTGTTGGGCTCTGGTTTGTCGGTGGTGTGGGTCCTGGGCTCTGTCGGTCCCAGTGGTGGTGCATCTGGGGTTGGCCGGGAATCCACGATCGGATTTGCGATGCTGGGCCCGGATGTCCGCTCCGGGTGGGCTAGGTCCTCGCTGATCGCTGCGTGGAACAGGTCGAGAACTGCTTGGCCGTGCATCTGGGATGAGATGTTTGGTATCCTGACCGCGTCCGCGGCGATACAGACCATCTCGGTTTGTGGAGGCCGGTTCCTTGTGGCTTCCCTCGGTTCTGGGTCTGGCTGGGGGTGTTGTAGGTCCGATCCTCTCGTCCTGTATGGGCAGTCGTCGTCCAGGTGGTTGCCAGAGCAAAACCAGCACAGGGGCTCGTGGGCTCTGCGTAACCTTCCTGTCCTTGGACGGGACGGCTGGCTGGGTCCTGGGACGTTTGTCGTGGGTCGGTGGTCTGGGTGCCGTGTTTCTTCGTTCCAACAGGTTCTCCCATTTTTCGCATGCCTCGTACAGCTCTTCCATGGACTGTGGGTTTGCTTGGGCAATGGGTAGGCAATAACGGTCGGTCATCTTGGCGATGATGTGGTCCACCATGGCTGCCTCTGGCCAGTCCGGGTTCAGCCGCAGGCACAGTCGTCTCAGGCGCTGGGCAAAAGCGGTAACCGGTTCCTCAGGGTCCTGTTGGGCTTCGGTGGCGTCCCATAGTTCCTTGTGCCGTCCTGGGCCAAGAAACTTTGCCTTGAAACGCCGCTTGAACTCCTCGAAGGATAGGAAGCTCGCCTCGTTGCGGCCGTACCATATTGCCGCTTCGCCGGTAAGGTGGGGTAGGACCGCGTAGTCAATGTCCTCTGAGGTTTCGAGATGTTGGCCTTGAAGATGAGCCTCCAATCGCTCCAGAAAACTGGACGGGTCCTCCACCAGTTGTCCGCTGAATTTTCTCGGCGAGGGGGCCTGTACTGGTGTTGTGTTGACCATTGACTTCAACGCTGCGGCCAGGCGGGAGATGTCATCTCCTCCAGTGGTGAGGTAGGTAGTCTGTTCCAGGCACCTGCTGATCGTGTCCAACTGGGCTTCTAGGTTGTCCAACCTAGTCTTGAGCATGGTCCCTTTCTTGGATGCTGCCGTAGATGGATGTATCAGGTTGTCCTGGTTTGTTTGTTGGTTGGGCGCCACTGAGCTTTTTATGGATGCTCAGAATCCATTTCTTGGGGTGTTGTCGGCTTGGTCTTTGGCATCGTAGTTTGCTTGGGTCGGGATTCTTCCACAATCTTGTGAACTTCGAGGCCCCACGCCTTGGGCAACAATTGTTAGCAATTGCTTCGGGGAATTATGTTCTTTTCTTCGGCTAGCTCAGTAAACATCAGGTAACTGCTTGGTCTTGGGGTTAGTATTGTTGTAGAAATAATAACAACGGCGAAATAACATTCACGATGAATATATTAACGGTAAATACTATGTACAATAAGTGACTAATAAAATATGGTATTCTTCTGGGTCTTCGTACGGGTTCTGTTGCGGCTGGAGGTTGGCGAGCGAATGCTTTTTCTGCATTTTTCAGGGTCCAGGGTGGCCGACTTATATAGGGCTGCTGGTCGTCGGGCAGGCTCCTCCTGGTGCTGATCTGGACCTGGTGATTGGCGGGGTGCGGCCTACGGGTGTCCTCACGACGTGCCTTAATGATTGGTCTGGAGCGTCGGTAACAATTGGGATGTTTTGTTGACAGGACTCGTACTGCTGTTTGAAAATAGTTTTTCCTTCGAATTATTCCTTTACTTATGTATTATAATTCACTTTTTTAACATAGTTTTAAGAGACTTAGTTGAATAAGTGAGAAAACCTATTTCACATTTGTTAATTGTTTGAAAATCTAGATATTTTCTTAAATCGTACACTATGCAGTTTGAATTTCGCGGTTAAACTTGTTTCAATTTCAGGCAATTTTAAGCCAATCATTCGCCTGAGTGATACAGACTAAGCAAGGTATATAATGACTTTCATAAATAAGAACGAAAAGGAAGAATATAATTTGTCTCTGGTATGTTGGAAACATAGTTGGGAACTTGTGAACCTAACGCGGTATCCATGTAATATACGGATCTAAGATGTAAATCATATGTAAATGTAAAGTGGCGCGACTAATGTCAAAAAGATCATTAACAATTTCAATCACATTTATAGTCATAAAAAAAGAATATTATGTACCTTATGCACGCTTAAAATAGTATAAGTCTTCTTGAAAGAATGATTTATGCAATAAATTCAACAAAATTAATGTGCAATTTAATTAAAAATACGGTGAAACTGACGATTGACAGTAGTGCAGTGAATACTGATTGAACCTTGCAATATGTCATTTTGTCCTGTCCCCGTAGACTATATACCTATTGTACTTCTATTGACACGCAACTCTACCACTGTGATTGGTTTATTGAATTAGTTGATACTTAATGTCGTTGTGGCGCTGTATGACAAAAACCGCGCGTTTTTTAAATAATTCATTGCAACTTGAAAATAATTCGAAGTTATGTAACTCTAGTTTATTTGCACCATTTTATGTTATGATAAGTTTTCACAAACATAAAATGTAGCAAAACAACCTAAATGCATCATTATTACAAAACATTTAAGTGGCAGTTTTCGGTTGTTAATAGTCTTACAACCTTTTTAAGTCGTACCTTTAGTACACACTGAAGGTATACTAACTTACTGTACGTTATTTTAAGCACTTACTCCAGGGAAAAATTGTACATACGTGTTCTACTGATACAATTGTGTTGTTCAATGTACAGTACATGCGAATGACGGGCGTATGTGCGTCACTATATTAAACTTTGAATGCTAAAAACTGGACATCTAAAGATTAAAAGAGTCGCTTATGGTATGACGTCATGGCGCGTTATTCATACACGTTTATCGCAAATCTGTTAATCAGAAAATGTTGATAATTAGGATTCAGGCGCGCTATATGCGCAATAGAATGACATCCAGTCATTATGGGTAAAACTATAAATATAATTCTAAACTTTAGCTCCAGTAAAGATAAGCAAATAAGAATTATAGTTGTTTTTACAGTTAGTATGACATTCAACGCCTACTATACCACAAAACAAACCCTTCCGTTAACATCAAAACTACAGTTTGCGATTAGAAAGAATAATCCGCAACACTAACATCATTACACATAATTTGTTTTGCAAATTTTGGAAGCACGGATTAAAAATATCTGGAAATAAATACGTATTTTACTTTAACGTCATAAAAATATGTATGTATAGGTATATACTAATTGTCATATAATGTAGTTCTACAGTAATGTTAGTGCAACACGAGGTCTTCCGGTGGAAAACACTATTACAAATACGATCTTATACATTTGTTACCTACCAAAACCTTATTAACGACTGAATTACGAAAACACTAGTTAAACATGACACCTTTATTCCACAGATATGGCAATGCAACAACTCTGGGGATACAAAATTCATAAGTACACGACGCCCCACATCGCCAGTTACCTGAATTATATAGTATAATGATGGTAGCGGATTCATTACTCATTCGTTGACGTGACTTCACTGGTAGCTTTCGTATATGCAATAAAATCCGAAATGAATAGAAGTTTTCAAGTAATAACGACAATGTAAATACTCCAAAATAGGTTTATTCACCTCGATGAACGTTGAAACCGTGTGTGTAGTTTTATATCGTCACCTTTACATATTTTCTGTACCGACTCTAAAAACCCGTATATAGGGTGCCCCAGCAATAAAAAGACGGAGTAGCAGCAATCTCAAGCTGGAATGCTAAAAAAAAAGTAAATCAAAAATATGAAGTCTCTATTCGTACGCAAACTGCAGAAAAAAAATGTTGCCTGGACGAGAGCGGTACAAAGCGAACGAAGACTGCATGCAGGGCATGTATCATTGTGAATCGGCTGTGCAACGTACGATAGATATACCTAGTTATTCAGTTTATTGCAAGCTGTTGGATTGTTCATTCGTTGACGAATAATTAGTAACATGGCTTTTACGACGCAAGAGTTGAAGCAGGTGGAAATCGAAGGGCAGTAGAACGTTTATACGCGGAACGTTTTCCTAATCGTAGGCGACCATCCTATCAGGCGATAAGAGACACGGTGTCTAGGTTACACGAAAGAGGTACATTACACGCACGCTATGAAGGTAGAGGTGGCGAACGAACACGAAGAGTGTTACGTGCGGAAGAGCAACTCCTGGAAATGGTAGATACGAATCCAGGTGTTAACACATGAACTCCAGCAATGCAAGTCGGAGTGTCTCGGTCAACTGGTCATCGAATCCTCCACGAGAACTTGCTGCATCCATACAACGCCTGCAAGCTCTAGCGCCACAGCATTGTCCCGCACGTCTTAGATTTTGCACCTGGTTCCGCCATAAACAAGAAAGAAATGTGGATTCCCGGAACGGTGTCATAAATTTCCATAATACTCATCATTAGAGTGATGCAAACCGCCATGTTATACAATAGAGTCGGGCACGAATTGCCTACCCGGGCGGCACGCACTTCCTGCACAACTGAATGCAGCGAGTTATTTAGATTTTTTGCAAAAGGCATTACCGGAATATCTCGACGATACGCCATTACAGCTTGAAGAGTTCTCTTGTTCATGCACGATGGAGCTCCCCCCACACATTTCCTTAGCGGTGTGTAATTTCCTGACCGTTTCATATCCTCGATTGATTGGACGTGGAGGACATAGACCATGGCCAGCACATAGTCCGGATTTAAATCCATTAATTTTTCTCTATGGGGATATATGAAAACCATGATGTATGATGGAACGAAATTGACACCGAAGAAGATCTTCGCCAGCGTATTTTTACAGCGGCAAGCCGTATACATGAGGAACCAAGTACCTTCTAACGATTGCGATCTTCACCAACGCATAGACGTCTGTCTTCGTTCACAAGGCGGACACATCGCACATTTGCTGTAAATTTTCACCTGTTTCGCCTCAACAATCGGTCCTTTTGAGAACCAGCATTTTACTTCTATGAAATGAAAAATGCACGTCTCTTTACGAGGTTACAAGTAACTACTAACAATACTAGGTAATCAAGATCAAATCATTAATTGATTTTTCTCTAGCAGCTGTTATTTTATTTATTTATTTATTTATATACTTGCTATAAATCCTCATAAAGAGAGATAGCAGCAATTGTCAAAATATAATTACAATAACATTTTATAACATAAAACACATACATAGGTATAATATAAAATTGCCAAAACAAATGTACATGTGTCAGTTCACGGACATACAATTTAAAATCAAAATTTGATATACAAACCACTCCCACTATAATAGCGCTGAATGAGATGGAGACACGAAAGGAATACTAACCCTGTATATAATCATCAAAACTATAAAATACATTATCCATTAGGTATTTGAAAGTTAACCCCAGTACCTTTTTATCATTATCAACGCGTTTAATTTCATCTGGCAATCCGTTGTAAGCTGTAATTGACTTGTAATAAGCACCTTGTTCAAATAATTTAAGTCTATGCTTCGGAACAGCAAGATCCTGCCTATGTATGGTGGTCACAGTACAAGAGAGATCCCGGTTACAAGCATACAGGTTTTTATTGTTTAGATAAAAAGAAATTAATTTAAAAACATATAAACAAGGAAGAGGTAAAACATTCAGCGACTTAAAAAGACGTCTACACGGCGATCTACTAGATGCCCGGAGCATACATCGAACAATCCGTTTCTGAATAATGAAGACCCTCCGGAAACCTGTCGAATATCCCCAGAATATCAAACTATACGCTAGCCTCGACTGTATATGGCCAAAGTAAAATGTTTTCAAAAAATCAGTACTAACATTACTTCGAAGTTTATAAATAGCATAACAGCACCGATGTAATTCTGTTGACAAACTATCTATTTGAGAATTCCAACTCATCCCGGTATCCAAATATGTACCCAGAAACTTTACATGATCTGAATTGGCTGAATTTGGCCCATCTGCACACAGGGCAGCTCGGCACTTATGTTGAAAGGTACAACATTTGATTTTGCGATGTTCAGTTTCAGGTTATTGAGCTCGCTCCAATCGCTCATTACTTTTAAGACGTTTTCCACAGAATGTGAGACTTCTTGAAGATTATTGTCCTGAACTATGACAGTAGTATCATCGGCATATTGATACAAGCCATCTATATTTGCAAAACCTTTCAGATCGTTCACATAAATTACAAATAGTAAAGGACCTAAAATAGAGCCTTGCGGTACTCCCTGGAATACCGAGTGAGTGGATGAGAAAACATATGACTTAGTTTCATAATGAGTGGCAGGTACACACACACAATGCCTTCTATCTGAAAGATATGATTTTATTACGCTTAATTCAATTCCACGAACACCATATTTCTCTAACTTATTGTAAAATACTGGATAATCAATAGTGTCGAAGGCCTTGCTAAAGTCCAAATAGATACCACAAACTTTTCTCTTCTTATCAATTGCCGACAAAACATCGTGTAAGCAGTTAAAGCAGGCCTTCTCACATGATCCCCAAATTGCGACCCACTAAACAGATCACAGTCAATGAAAAAACTATACAAGCGTTTGTACAGCACTTTTTCAAATATCTTAGAAAAAGACGATAAAATAGAAACTGGTCTGTAGTTGTTAATATTATCTTTAGCTTCTTTCTTGTGCACGGGAACAATTTTGGCATGCTTCAATACATCCGGAAAAACACCCTCTAACATCATCGAATTCAGAATATCCTCTAAGGTTTAGCAATAAAAACTGCGGTTTTTTTCATAATTTTTGTTGGAATGCTATCCGTACCAAATGAGGACTTCGAAGCAATATCCTCAACTATTTCAATAATTTCAGCAATGGAGGATCTTTATAAATTTTTCATTCATTTTTCATTTCATTTCGTTATTGTGGTATATTTATGTGTGATCCTGTTCGGACATTACATATTTACTACTCTGTCTTTTATTGCTGGAACAGCTGTACCTATACATACATATACATATATTTCTAAATAAAATATGCCCAAGCAAAATTCATAACCTATTATTT
>SMLS01073024.1:0-47252 GCA_004785975.1 Popillia japonica
TGTGGAGTCCATCCGTTATCTTGGTGTGATCTTTGACAGACGATTGACGTGGGCGAATCAGGTGGTGCATGTTGCGGCTTCATGCCAAAAGAATATCAATATTATTAAGTCATTGACATCTACCTGGTGGGGGTCTGATCCAAAAAGTCTTAAATTGCTATATAATGGATTAATTAGATCTAGAATGGAATTTGCCTTCTTTATTTATTTTCCCGAGGCAAAGAATCGTTTGCGTAAATTAGAAATTGTCAGTTTGCAGGGAATGAGAGTTATTTCTGGGGTCATGAGATCTTCCCCCACCAATGCGATTCTCGCACTTTTGGGAGAGCCTCCACTGTATATTAGAGTTAAATTACTTGCGAGAAAGTTTATTCTAAAAAATTTGTCTATCACTAACAACTTGGTCATATCAAGTTTGGAATCCCTAGTTAATGCTCGTCTGCAATCAAATAATCAAAATAATTTTTTACTGGTCTTACTCAACGCATACAATGACTGCAAGAGACTTCTAGCGCAACTATCGACTTCCACATAGAAATACGGATTGATCAATTTTTATATGAAAATTGACTATTTGGAAGATTGGAATAGAACCATTAACAATATCCCATTTATGGGATCACAGGTTATTAATAGCAGTTTCCATGAAATAATTCAAAATAATTGGTCGAATCACATAATTTTTTTTACGGATGGATCCAAGTCTCATGATGAGGAGGACGCTGGATTTGGTGTGTATTGTGAGCAACTTGATATCCAGGTCGCTGAAGCTTTACCAAGACATGCTTCCGTATTTCATTGCGAACTAACGGCAATCTTTGTAGCGCTGCGTCTGATTCAAAAACACTTCATTAAAGCGGTGGTAATAGTGTGTGATTCCAAAAGCGTCCTGATTGCCTTAAATAGTAGAAGTGCTAATCTTGATAATAATTTACTTTGGGAAACGCGAGGAGTCGCAAGAGATCTAGAGTGTCAAGGGAGCAAAATCCAATTTGTACGGTCTAGAAGTCATCGTGGAATCACTGGCAATGCTAAGGCGGATTGGCTAGCCAAGAGGGGCAGAGGGATGGACGTGTCTGAGGTGAAACTACATTACAGGAATTTCTTTTCTCATTGTAAGAAGATTAATTTTGAGGAATGGCAGTCTTGGTGGGAGAGGACTTCTCGATGCAAGGGTAGGGCTTACTTTAACATCCAGGAGAGGGTATCATTGAAGGTGTGGTATGATGGCTTTCCCTTGATTTCAAGAAAATTTTTTGTTACTTTCAACCGGTTGAGAATTGGACATTGTGCTGTAGCTAAACATTTATGGAGCTCGAGAATCTCCTTTGTGTGAAGTTTGTAATATTGAAGAAGATGTCAATCATATTTTCTTGGGACGCAGAAAATATATTTTGGAAACTAATAGGCTTCTTATGGAACTGGTCAAGATGCTGTATTTTCCGACATTTTCAATTAGTTCTCTGTTAGCCACGAATAACATTCATGTTTATTTACTTCTATATAAATTCATCCATTCAGTCAATATTGTATTATAGTCATGCATGTATTGTATTTTGTTAATTTCATTTGCCCAGTTTGCTTTGCTTTTTGCATCATTTGAATTCATGCATGTTGTTTTTTTTTGCAAATGGCACGATCAGTAAGAGTTTGACAACGAACTACAGAAATTAACAATTAGATGTTGAATTTGAATTCGTAATTGGTTTTAGTAAAGTTCCGAGGCCATGTGGCGGGGAATGAATACCAGCTTTACCCTTATTAAGAAGAAGAAGAACTGTACGTCTTAATGAACGAATGCATGTTACTAACCATTACCAACTATATAGCAAAAATTGATAATAGCTCAATGTTGATACTTACATTTTTACCCAGAAATTAGTCATTTTATAAAAACGCAACACTAAAAATTCGGAAATAACCAATTTTGCGCAAAAAAATCATTTTATGATTTTGAGCTTATCAGCAAAACCAATAGAACAATTTTTGACAAAACTTTTAAATTGTTGTGTCGATTAATTTTTGTTAGTCAAAACTTAATTAATTTTGTTTAATGAATCGTTTTTCGTTAGTTTGAATCAAATTAAGACCAACTCCTTATTTTTTAAAAACTTATGCTGTATAAACAAAAATTATTTAGATAAGAAATTGCCATGATTAAAAAACCAGTGTCCTTGGTTTTGGTAATGGAAATCTTGAAAATGCGTTATCGAGCTACAGTACTGTGACCTGCCTGGTTGAATTTCGACAACAGTTTCCTGATTTTGTGTTCTTGGAAGCTGACTTCTCCAATATAGTGTGCGAGATTGTTCAGAGAAACTGCAAGTTCCAGTATCATACGGTACCTGCACAACAATTTTAAGGGAGGACATTGTTTTATATCCTAATAAGATGCAGGCATATCATGAAATGTTACCGCCTGATCATGCCAGTGTTTCACCCAACATTTATTGAACAACAATGACCTCTTTGCTTTGGAATTGACATTTTTTACAGATGACGCGTGGTTTCACTTGTCAGGGTATATCAATTCATAAACCAATGTGGATTGCTGAAAGCACTCACATATTTCGCGAGTCTCCGTTGCATCCCTAGAAAGTTGGACTGAGGATTGGTGTTTCTCACAGATGATTGATACCCATAATCTTTGAAGGAACTATCAATGCTCAAAGGTATCGAGACAACATCCTGAAACCCTTCATAAACAACTTCACGAAGACGACCTGCAACAATGATATCTTCTCACACGACTCCTCAATCTATCGCTTATTTACGATAATTTTTTGACGATCCCCTGATCAGTTTTCGTTGTGAACCTGAGTTCCCACTCAGAATAACAGATTTGACTATGCTAAGTTACTTCTTTTTTCCACATTTGAAGAACATCATTTTTAAAATGCCAGTTAACACATTGTCTGAGTTGCGAAACCGAATAATTGATTAATCTGCCAATATTACGCCTGAAGTGCTCAGGAACGCATTTGAAAATATCGTGTAAATTTGTGTTTGCATAAAAATGGTGACCGTTTTCAACATATCATGTAATAAATTAAAAATAAACCACAAATAAATTCGTACTTGCAAAACATTACATTTAAAATAATAATAAGCTCGACGACATATGTAAGTGTTGTTACGATTTATGTATTTGACAACCTGATTAGCTTACATAACCAATATAATTTGAACAACTGACGATGACGATGAATTAAAGACACACAGTACGTTCAAAATTCCAAAGCAACTTTTTCTCTAAATAATTTTTGCTCATATTGCATAATATACCTTCCATTTAGGGGTTTGTAATTACCTCCGAATATTTAACTGTTTTGCATAAATATACGGAAAACTAATTTCTTAAAACGACAACAATTTTAATACTTATTTTTTTTAAGAAAACTACCTACTTTCAGAGTCAGAGTAAGCCTTGTCATGTATGACAGTTGTGGAATACAAACAAGTTCAAATCAATCTTTCATTTTATATTTAAATTTTTTACATTTTGCATTATACACTGTGGGTTACAATTATGTCTTAAAACCTCATCTACAAGGATTTTCGTAAATGGTGAGATAATTCAACTATCCAGTATTATACAGAAACATATAATTTATGTTTTATTAAAATGAGCGAAGAATATTTTTGCTTCGAAGAAATAAGCGATGGTTCAAAATTTTATAAAGGTAGGAAATGTCAGAGTTCTGTCATTATTGAACTTCACAGATATTTAATGAATACTTTAGTGCGAGTAATGACTAGGTGTTCGACATAAACGGTATTTGCGCACCTATGTAGAAGTTGTTAATTCTATTATGAGTATTCTTACACAAATAACTAATTTTCTAACTATTATAAACTTGGACATTTGTAATCTGTCAGCATTATCTTACTCTTGCATCTTATTCGATTTTAAACATAGTGTAATATAATATAGGCTATCAATAGAGTTTCTACTTCTACGTTTTTATATTTTTAGGTCAAAATCTAGTTAAAGGTGCGCACTAAAGAAAATTTTTGAAAAACACTGAAATAGTTTTCATGTTGTATTCATATTTATATTTTCTTTTTTTAGAATGCCATGATAGTAATAATAGGGGTAAAAATGCCGAAGGTTATTCTAACATTAACAAGGTGAAGCAAGATGTACGTCTTCACGGTAAGTACCATAACATTTCTTGAATTATCTACTCTGATGAACTAAAAATGAGTATAAATAACTGAGTGGATAGTTTTACAAAGCTATTAATTATTAGCAATACATACTTAAGTGCAAGATAGCAGTCAATTGTATATCGTTTGCTTTTTTACCTTTTTAAGCTGCAGTGAAAGGATAGTTAGTTACTCCTAATCAATGCAGCGATTTGATTGCTTCTATTCGTGAAATTCAACTATATTCTCAGAATTACATTTGGCATTGAAGGTTAATAAACTTCTTAACTTACCCGAACCTGCCGACTAGTGGCATAGTGCCTACGGCAGTCGCTTCTTGATCCGGCGGTACCGGATTCTAACCCTTGTATGTTCTTTTTAAATTTGGTTGGTGTTAATGTAAGATGACATATACATATATGTGTATGGTACTTTTAGCTTATAGCTGTGTCCCTGATTATTTAAACTATTAAGAAAATCGTCAATATTACATTTCTTGGTGTCGAAAATCGCGAAAATGTCATCCACTTAGTAGTTGTAAGTAATAAAAGTATGCTTAGTTCAAAAAATTGTAAAAAAAACGTATAGGGCGATAATACTCCATGGATATAATAGGCAAATGCAAGGTAGACAGAATATGAATAGTGGGCGATGGAGGATAAACAAATATATAAGATCAACTTGTCATTGGATGCTGGTCATGATTAGAGAAAATTCTTTAGGACGGATGAGGCCACTTTTAGATATGATGGAAACGTTAATTTGCGTAATATCCATTATTGGTCGGACAAGAATCCTCACTGATTGTGCGAGGTCCAACATTAAAGCCATTGGAGTCTTCATATTCGCTGTGTCATCCTTGGCGTAACTATTACACAAGTTTCTATTTCTTGCATCAGCCACCAAATAGTACCGAGTTCCTTAAGTTTTTGATAAGCCAATTGCCTATTATATTAGAAGATGTACCCTTGCAGTTACGGCAAAATATGTTTTTGCAACCAGGCCACTATCCAGTACATTTCTCAAGAAATGAACGAGAACATTTAGATATCACCAGAGGTGGAATAGTCGAGGAAGTCTACTTCCTTGTCTACCCCGCTTCAGAAAAATATTGTTTGCCAAATTCCACCAAAAACAAGAGATAACATGAAAATTTAGACTACAAGACACCATTCGTAGCATATCAAGAGCAGATATTGAAGCTGCTGTAATGTTTACACGGTTCGACCATTTAAGGACAGATTAGTTTCATTTACAAAATCGGTCCTCCTTTCTTATTGTGCCCCTCCACGTACTTTTTTCTAGTCTTTGAACAAAGAATACTTTTTATCATTTACAAAATATAAGTATCAAATCTTATCATTGAGTCTTGGAAAAAGACAAATAAATAAAAATAAATAACTGTGTGTAATAGCGTATTTTTAAAACTCTATCATGTGTTCATAAATGTTGATCAATGATCAAGGTCAAATTAAAGGCGCGAAATTAGCAATCTATGTTGGCAGCAAAATAAGTTCTCCTATCATTATACATCGCATAGATCGGTTGTCATATTGTTTATGTGACGTTCTTCTCAATTTCACCTAAAAATTATATTGCTTCTTGTTTGTCGTTATTATTTTCGTGTGGTTATTGTATATACGTTAAAAATCTGTTCTTTTAAGAGCTATTGAAGATATTTTAATTCAATAAAGTAACACTTCACAGTTTCAAAATTACTGTAAGGGGAATTATTATTTACCAGTACCAATCTGTATATTTGGTTGCCTATAGTTCCCATCTCAAACATTTATAAACACATTGTATAATAACTGAATTTTCTTTCTTCAATATTTCAGGCTACGAATAAGATATCAGGTTACGGTTTTCACTAGCCTATTTAGGTATCATTCCACTACATTTTTATGAAAAAAGACATATTATTGCATTTAATTTTTCTAGAATTTTGCAATTTTTTGATATAAAAAAAAAGCTCTCTAGCGGCATTACTAAGAATTACACATATTACGGCTAGGATGCGTTTGTAGGATGCGTTTGACGGAACAATAATTAAAATGGACATTTGAAAGTAGTTTTCACGGTCTTCTTTTGACCAGTTTAATAACATTTTTTTTTAACACAAGTCTCTAAAATGAATAGCGAGGTATAGCACTTTGCATTCTTATCTGGCCACCCGGTAATTTTCATATCATTTGAAATCAATTTCGCACAGTATCAGTCGCACTGGGATTGTAATAGAAACCTTCAAAGAATTTCATTCATATTTTTCACGTCATTCAAAAAAGATTAAATTATAGAAAAAATCATTTAAAAATAGAAGGAAAATCACTAACTGAGAAAAAAACATCACTTTAATTAACTTATTTTTTGGAAACTCCATACGAACTGCTACTACTCTAAGCTTTGGCGTGTATATGAAACTAGTAGATTTACAGAAAGAGAGAATAGAGATAGAATATGTAATTTTAAGTTAGAAGTTTTGTAAGGTTAGACAATTTTTCAATTCAAACTTTTGCTTTATTTTGTATGGCAGGAGAAGTATAGAACACCGAACTACTATTGCACCTTGTATGTCAAATAGGCAACGAACACAGTAAATTTTTCAAGTACATAATATTAACAATTTAGGTGTCCTTTATATAATTTGATTTGTGCTTAAATTTTATTAAATTAGAACCTTTGTTTTAAATTAATTAAAAAAATTAAACTGAATATTTATATCCTTCTGTTAATCCAATTTTGTTTCTCTTTGTTGAAATGAAAATGTTGTCTCGAATTGTTCTCTTTATCATTGCTACAGAAATATGTCCAATTGGTATTCTTTACTCTAAATTTATGGTCTATTAAGCCATGGTCCATTAAGCCATTGAGCCCATACCTTCAATATATTTAAAAGAGATATAAGATTATTTTTCTAATTTATCTTCTGATGTACGGCGATCAAGAAAAGTTACCTAAAAAATAATTAAAGTATTAACCGCTAGAGAAAATTATTCAAATTAATTTCTTTAAGACTTTCAAATGTCATGCTGTAGTATAAAGTAAAAGGCAACTCAGTGGGTTATGAATAACTGAGGAATGTTAGTTGATTTAAAAGTTTTACATAGTATGTTACTTTTTTGGCTACTATAAAATTACTTTAGAATTGTGTAATTTGTTAAATTGGGATTTTTTTATAAATATCTCTAATGTATTATTAGATATTATTTATTAATGGGCAAAACAAAGTACGTCATCCAGCCCATACCAACAAAAATACGCTTTTTAAAGATTATGCCGTGTACTATTGATGCAGTTTTTTATCACTATATTTTGAATGATGAAACATTACTTCTTTCTTTAGCTTCCTATTAAAAAACTGATATCACTTAATTCTTTCATGCGACCAGTTGTGTCTTAGCAGTTATACATATTGTTTTTTTATCGTGTATTGTAATGTCATGTTAGTAAAATAAAAATAGTTTACAAACGTTTTTTCAAGACAGTAGGTACTTATTCCGTATAAATAAACATACACTTGTTTTTTTTCAAAATACCTTTATTTTTATTAAATCACTTTCAATTCATAAAATTAAAGTGTCGAAGGTGTTTTCAGACTCTCTCTGCATATCTGTTTTTGTATAAGGCTATTGATTTTTCTGGCTACGCAGTCGAAAGAATATTCTTTTCTGTACAAATCGCTAGACATTTCACTTATAAACATTTGTACCATAGGATTAACCACTATTTTATGCATTGCAGCGGCAAACTTCTGCGGATCAGAATCTAAGAGTATTCCGTTGATTCTGTGTGTTAACGCCTTTTTTGCAAACCCAGAATTTGTTGCAATTATGGGTTTTCCCATCATTAGTGCTGCAACGATGATATCGGAAAATGGATCATGTTTTGCTGGTATTAGCAAAGCTGCAGACTTTTTCAAGAGAGTTTTCTGATAAACAGTTGGAAGTTGTCTTATAAATGTCACTTGGGAACCAAATTGTTTTTCTTTAGCTATATCTATTAACTCATCGTAATAAATTAGTTGATCAGTATCAGTTTCATTACAATTTCCACCTATGACTAAGTGATATTTATCTTTTAGTGGTTCTTCTGAAATTAATATTAAATTTTCAAATGCTTCTAATGCCAGTCTGAAGTTTGATCTCTTCTTATAAGGACCAAAAACTGCAAATAAATTAGCAGCAATCGGTAAGTCCGGAATAATTCTATGTATGTCAGTACAATCTTCTTTCCATAATCCAGTATCCACACAGGGAGTTATATATTTCAACTCTCGTTCAATATTTGGAAAGGATCTCTTAAATATATCTCCTAGACATTCCGTTTCAACAAGAATTTCATTCGCATACGGTAATGTTGTCGCGGTAAATAAGTCTGGAGTGACTTTCAGATAATTTGTAAAAAAATCCAGTTCTTTAATGGCAGAAAAATGGGTCAAAAGAATCGTCTTATACCTTGATAATTTGGAAAAAATGAATAATGCTACCGTGTTAGTATCCAATATTATAACCTCAGGCTTTGGTTTCGGTGGAAAAAAACATACTCTTAGTGCCATAAGTAGGGCTTTTAGAAAGTACCAATTTCTAGGAAGGTATGATGCCGAATATTTGACATCCAAAACGCCATGTGTGGGCTGAAATGTAAATGATGCAGTGTTATATAGGTACTACAACATACATTTTACTTACTGAAATTTCTGGAAAACAATTTTTAGTATCTAGCGCACTAGTCATGATAGTGACCTTATGTCCATATTCTTTCAGTCCAGTAGCTAAGTCTATAATATAGCGGTCGTCGGGCTTTTTCCTGAATTTATTGTGTAAAAATACAATGTGGCATTTTGACGTGTCGTCTAGTATCGGGTCCTCGGACATTTTCTTTTGACTACAAAAACTTATTTAATTTCTTTTTCTTACACTTAAAAAATACTATTTACCTTTTTTACTTTACATGATTTTTATTAAATAATGTCAAATTTTGACAGTTAACGAGAAAAACAGTTGGCTGAATTTTATATCATAGCGACAATTCTAGAATTTTACATCATACATCATACAGAATTGTTGCAACAAAACATGTAATATGAAAGTTGATTACCTTAAAGAAATCGAAAATTGTTTATTTCATCAACAATGATGTAGGACGTATTGCAAATTGTGTGTATTGAGAACTGTGTCCAAAACACAAATACGCTAATACCGTTTATTTTCATGATTGATACGTCTAAATGCGAATAAAATACGCTTGCATCGTGATATCATACAGATTCGAAGATGAAGATGGCATTGAATAAGTATAACTCTAAACCTAAAGCCAGATATTACACGTGACAGGTTTCAACATTTATTCTGACAGTGATGTGTGTAGACTGTCATTAATTAATGTGTTAAAACTACTAAAAGCAATTTTGCACAGCGAGTTTGACTAAATTTTCAAATATAGTTTCAATATAGTGCAAAAATGTACATGATTAAAGCTTATTTTTAAACTAGAGTGCGAATTGATGGAATTTGGATGATTTTTTAAAGTACTTATATTTATGATACTGATTCTGTAGGCCATAAGCCATAGCTATTTGTTCAGAGGAAGTTATAAATGATCGTCAGTGTACGGAAAATGAACCCACAAATGTGAATCCATTCTGGATACTGCAAAACTTGGTGTTTAACTTGCAGTTCCTCGTGGCAGAATGATTAGACTATTGTTTTTAATTCAGAATTGTAAGTTATTGGACAGCTGCACGAAGATGAATTGCGATATAATTTCTTCCAGCAAGATGGTGCAATGCAACACACAACACAAGACAATATTGATTATTAATTCTTTGACGACCGGATAATTGATTTACATAACCTAGCTGTATTTTCACTACGATTACTATGTGTGACAATTATGGAATTTTTCGTGATTTCTCGCGTAAGGAGTAGAATATTTGAAGCTTTCGCCGTTAATTTGTAAAATCTGCATCAAAATCTTTTATCAAAATGGCACCATCAATATAATTATCGAAAGGTAAAGCTGTGCGACCAGTATGATAACACGACTTATTTCGTTGTTAGTTCATGCATATATTTTCTATCCCATTGCCTTGACACTTTATCATATCACGGTAAAACTTCAAATACAACCTATTTGATATCTAACTTCAAACTGGCAGAATTTATGAACTACAACTTTGCGTTGAACTGTGGATGAGTAGTAAAACATGTTACGGACGGATGAATTGGCAAGCGCCAGAACGTCTTAATGAAACGTAATTAGTGCTTACCGTAAAGCATGGTGGGCGAACTATGATAGTTTGGCAGTATTTCGTTGGTATAAGAACGAGTGAGCTGTTAAAAATAGCTCGAAAAGTGCAAACAGAGGAATATTTGGATATCTTGCAAAATAGTGCATTACCATCATTATTGGACAAGCATTTACTTTCCAGCGGGATAACGATCTCAAAGATACAACCAAAGTCAAATGGGCCTCAATTACCTGGAAAAATTAATACGCAAAATGCCCAGATCTGGCCCAGATATTACGACGCCGTTATACGGGTCAAAGGAGGACCAGCACATATCAATGACAAAAGTATAATGGTGTGTCAAATACAATGAGATCCAGAATGATTATCGCACATATGACAACGTACGGTAGTACCTTAATCTATGTATATTGGTTGGTAATCCACCATAATCAAATTCTATTGATAAATCCAGTGGCGTATCATGAATATTAGATTATATTTGTAGCAATACTTAGACTTAATGTTTCTTTTTGCCAAATCTCAAAAATTGGTTGTATTGTTTTAGTTTATAGAAACGTTTATTGCTAAAAATAAATATTTAAAAGGTTATATCACTGCCGTATATTTTTATTTAGTACATATGTTCTAAAATATTCTTAATGTAACGTAATTAATTATATTAGTTGTTGAAAATGTCCACCATGGTTATCCAAACACAAATTTATTCTTCGTTTCATATTCTTAAATATTCGTTGGAATTCATCCACTGTAATTTCTTGTATTGCTTGTTCAATAGCTGCTTTTAATTCCGCAATATTGTGCATACGATTTCTATATATTTTATTTTTCACTGTCCCAAATAAATAAAGATCTAAAGGTGTTAGATCTGGTGATCGAGCTATCCATCGTCCTGTATTAATCAGACGATCACCGCGAAATTGTTCCAAATATTGAATTGTTTACTGTGCTGTATGAGCAGTCGCTCCATCCTGCTGGAAATAACCGTCTAGCAATTCATCATCATTTAATTGCTCTACAAATTGCTGCAATATCTCATTTCGATATCTTTCTGCAGTAATTGTGCCATGAGAAAATATCGGTCCAATTATGCGACGTCTTGACAAAGCAATTCGCACTCAATTTTAATTGGGTGTAAAGATGTTTCTACAAAATTGTAAGGATTTTCTGTCGACCAAGTTCGCTAATTCGGGCTATTGATATGACTAGTTAAATTAAACTAAGCCTCGTTAGAGTAAAAGGTTAAATTTAATAAATCATCATTATTTTAATATTGTTGAAACCATTGACAATATTGCATCCGTCCTGGAACATGTGGACGCAATTCATGACAAACTGTATCTTTGTAAGGATGCATATGAAGTGTCTTTTTCAGTGCGCTTTGGCAAGAACCATAAGATATGTCTGTTAAGAAAGATAATCAATAAATTATTTAATTACTATGGTTGAGTTTTACGTACTAGCTTGTTGGGAATGTTGTCTTAGTGATTTATGCGGGCTCCGTTCCATTCGGACTCGAATATCATCAACCACATCTGCTGTTAAAACAGTTGGTCTATCTGTAGCCTTTCCTTTACATATGCAATTTTTAGTTTCAAAACGCTGGGCCAGTAATTGCTTATGACGAGAAAAATTTAAAAAATTAATAACCACTTCAGGAAAGACCTCAATGAATTGCTCAATGCAACATTGAGAAGAATAAGTCCATGTCTCATCTGGATTGCGATTGCCACTTCGAAAATGAGCCATTAGAATGTACGCATCTTGTTCAGATGTAAACGGCAACTTCAAAAGCGCCTTTCTAAAATGATAATTAATTTAGTGACAATGATTAGTAATGTAATTAATGCCATACTCACATTACACTCACAAAAATCGATGTATTGAGCTCTTAGAACAACTGTTAATTACCTAAATTAAGTTTAATTGTAACACCAATTTGTAAATCGCATGCTAATGGCAACAGCGCAACAGCTGACAAAAATTGACAGTTTACAAGTAAAAATAATAAAGTGCCAACTTACGGAAGTGAACTTCACTAAATTGAAAAAAATATCTGGTGACGTTTGCAAAAGACATTCTGGATCGCACGTTACATTATTTTGAGCCGTACTGTTTGTATATGTTATTATTTCTGATTATACTTTTGTAAGTGCCAAATGTTACGGTCATAGTAAATAATCCAGCCATTATGAATTATACCCAGCTAGTATATATAATATCTACCGAATTTGGTCAATGTTAATGGAGCTGAATTAGTCACTTTGTCTACCCATTACATATATAATTCAATCAAAATTAGGCAAAGAGATAATTATACTTAAAATTAAATTTAGCTATTGAACCTACATAGCGTCTATTGACTTTGGAAGAAATAAAACTATGAAACTATTTTACATTCTTTTATAGTGAGCATGAACACATTAAATAGAATAAATAGTTATTTATTTTTACAAGAGAGGCGCTTGTGACATTTTGAGTTACATAAGACATGAGCTTTCTTACACTTTCTATTGGAGGTGCAATCTCCCGTGCAATCTCCCCTGCAGCTACAGTTCGTTGACAACTTGACCGTTTTCATCGACTTAGTTAACATTAACAACTTGTTTGTTGTTTTCATTTAATATTAATCAGTCAACGAGTGTAAAGGTAGGCAAGTATTGAATCCAAATTCCCTGGCAAATTGCAATTTTCTCTTCCTATTGATACTGTTACTAAAAGGTTTTCTCCTTCCCGTTCGCGCTCTAAAGCTGACTTCATGTAACCTATTGCGGATTGTTTTTGTAGTAACTGATTTTCTGGTCCTTTCTTGTCTCTTTAATTTGCTGCAATATTAGCCTTTCCTCGCGATCAGTTATATGCGAGGTCGCCCAGATCGTCTGTTATTTGTTATTTTGTATCATGTCAAGTTTTTTATACTTATTAATAATATATTGCACTGTTGCATGCCTTTACCAACAATTGCCCCAATTTTCTTCTCATGATACCATTTTATAATAATTTTTCGTTCTTCTATGGTCGTTTCTCTTTTCTCTGAACTGATACTGGCCGACATTAGTCAAAACCACATGTTGTGCGATAACAGATATTACTAAAGCTAACTCAACCATAGCACTCTAGTCATATGGTCGTAACTGTTCCATTTCATTCAGGGAATTCCCTTTTTCATAGTGCGTGAATAATTTTTCCCATCGAATTTAGGTACCTCTGTAGAACTTTTTTATTGTTTGTTAAATGATACTTATTTTCACATTAAATTATACATTATATAGTCTATTAAATTTGCCAGCTTTTATTGTATTATAAACTTATAAAACAATACTAAGCAAAAAGATATTTAGCTATTATATTTAAAGTAGGTACTTACTGTATGAATACTTTTCCCTAACTGTATGTACATACAAATTACTCTGATTATTGAGTTTTGCCTTCCTTCTTCACAGTTTCTTTAATAGATACCTAGATAGAATTCTATATTTTCAAGATTATGAGTCATCTGCTCTAAAACATGCATGTTACAGTGCATAGGTTTGAATAGATTACACCAAAATTTGTACTTTATATAAGCTCGCAAAAATGTGAAGGGTTTCTTTCTGGTCACAAGTTACTAAGATATACATACTAATATGAAAACTACATACTACTAACTACACTCTGGTGAAAATATTTTACAAAAATATGAATAGACCACTTGCGTAGCAAAGATTAACAATCGCATAACTTCTAATTATTAACTTAACGGAATAAATAATTTGTGAGGAATTCCTATAACTTCGTAGATTTCTATACCATGATCGTTTTGATGTGTTCTAGTGTAAATCTTTACACCAATATACTAGCAAATAATTTGAATAGCATTTATATTAAAGTAACCAATGTTTCAGAAATGGAAGAGCAGCTGGAAATTGCAGAAAATCGATGTAATACCTTAAAAGATCAACTTGATCACATGAAAAAGTTGTATCAGCACAAGACGGACAAAAGTAAATGTATAAAACCACATACTAAACTGACCCTAGTTAATTCCACAAGTATGTCCCCCAAACGAAATCCTGTAGAATTTAAAAGTTTGTTTCAAATGACAATTATTTACTCTTTTTCAAATTAATAATAACTTGCAGGTACTTCAAGAGGCTCCTTTGTTAAATCATCGCCATCGCTTAGCAAAGCAGAGAGAAGTGTTGTAACACCAGTTAGGCAAAATTCTACTGCAATATCTACAGATAATTCAGGAGCAGCTATTCAAACTATAAATAATATATTGAACGGCATAACGGATTCCGTCAACCGCTTGTCGCAGATACACATGCACATAGAAAATGATAGACCGAGCAGCAAAAGATCATCTAGAATGCGTGACTCAGCTTGTGGAGACGATACACCGCCATGTAATTTCGTATTCGTTCTTAGTATCCCAACATTATTTATTAATTAGACACACAGCATATAACAAAGATATCAAATATCGACTTTAACTTTTTAACTTTGGAATTAAAAGTAACTATTAGTCTGCATGGTCTAATCATTTGTCTTCATACACTCTGTTTTTCTTGTCTTATTATAAAAACCAACCTATTTTCATAGTAGGATTTTTATTTAATTTTTAGGAGTATTTTCTATATTCAAGACAATTGGGTATCATATTTTCAACGTAAGTTATAGTACACGTCATTAATGACGTTTGCGCAACGAACTGATATTAAGAAACTGTCAAATTTAAGCTACGGGCTATGAAAAGTAATTGGTGGATAATAAATGATTAAACGTACAAAATAGACTTTATTATTATATTACCAATGGATACAAAATACAAAAGTAGAGTATCCAGAATAAACAGTACCGAAACTTTGTTATTGCTGACTTAACTGTCATTAGTTGGGTCTAACTACGACAGAAAAACTGTTCTTAGTAGAAAACTTAAAAGAGGTGTCAGTGCCCGTTCGTCGCACTGGTAGTGTATTCGTGTCGGTAAACATTTTTCCGGCAGCTACATCAACCACTTTTTATAGATATGTTTAGTGACTTACAAAATCGATATGAATCAATTACAGAGATTAAAAAATAAATATTTTTATTTTCGATACTGTTTATTCTGGCGGATGCTGCATTACAAAAAAGTAAATTACAGCTTTGTACAAAGAAGTAAATGCATGCATGCAAAGTTTAATCTTGTAACTCTCTATCTTCACTGGGATTGTTTACATTCATATTAATATAAATTCCCCAGGATCTTCTCGACCAATTGCAACTTCCCTTCCTCACTATTTGTATCTTACATCCTTTGTGTGTTATATGATTTTTCTCCAAGTCTCTGGTGTAACAGATTTTAATGCTTTGCCAATTTTGTTTTACCACTTTCGAAGCATAATAACTTTTTCTTAAACGCCAAATGTGTTCGATGGGATTAAAAATGTCATGATACAGAGAAGTAAATATTATCGCTAAAGATAACAGTTTGTTCTACTTATTTATCAATTAACTTAAGCAGTAAATAACTTTTTATCATATCCAATATCGTTATCCGTTAACAATTGTAGAAATGCAACTGTGGTAGAGGTAGCTATAGGAGGCTTAGTTAAAGTTATAACTACCATTATCGACAACTATTACAGATGGCATTCTAAGATGACGCAGTAATTGGTGCTCAACCCACTGTAAACTGTTTGCAGCGATTTGAGTTTCCAGCATGCAATACAATAAATCTAGGATATATGCATATGTAAAAAAACAATTAACTAAATGATAGGTTGCCTGACTTCCTCTAATTTCTGATTTGCAAATCCTGTTTACAGTCTTGTCTTGTCATGAATGTACCAAAGTAATATCTTCAAATGTTCAAGTTTGATCAGTAAGAAAACTGATAATCTCCAAATTGTCTTGACCGTGTATATTCTACGTTTAAAAGTAACACTTTTCCTATGCTCTATGGACCATGCTCGTGGAAAACTTTTTGGAGGAGTATCCACAACACTGAAGTATTTAAGAATAATGTATTGCACTATAACACAATAAGACTAATAGAAATCTTAGACGGGTTATAACGGTATTTGCCAATATTGCACTGGTTACTTTCTGTATTAAAAACTGTTGATGACGTACACCGAAACTTACTATGCAAATTCTGTTCACGTTAACCACACTATTATTTGGACAAAATTTTTATGGTTTTTATAGTCAGGACAACTCCAACTGCACGATTTCTAAAAACATACTTGTTAAGTTTCTCTATAACGACAAGTATGTAATATTACTTATTCTTATTTGAGAGATGGAGTAGTTGGTGTTGCGTAACAGTTTGTTTATTGTGCTCTGTTGGTGCAATGTTAGTATAGCTTAATGTAATTTACAGCCTTACACAACACCCAAAATAATTTTACCTACAACAAAATATGAATAAAGCAAATTCGATCATACTGGTGCAATAAAAAAACAAAGACTTACATTTTTGTAACTTTATTAAAAAAGTATACCCCGATATTTGGTATTTTTGTTATACATTGTATAGTGGAGTAGGCAATAATCTAAATGCCAGCTCTGCTACCCGGCTTTAGAAGAACCCAATATTAATTCACTCTGTCAGTACTAATAACTAACTTGAAAAAAAAACCATTGCATTCGTTATCAAAAAATTATCCCTAAAGTAAACAATTAGATTTGTTACGAAATTGTGCTGCAAAATAATACTGTAAAACTAAAAATGTTGGGGGGACCAACCTATTATTTAAAAAAATAGTTTATATTTTGTTCTTTTTCTTTGCAAACTTATTCAATTGCTGCCTTTTAATAGTTAAACGTTTCTGCCAAGTTTGGTTAAAAAATTCTTATCGCTTCTTTATGTTGGGATTTCTATGTCACAGAGTATACAGGGTGTCTAGTGAATAGTCTATGAAAATAAAATAGGTTAAAGCTAATGGCTTGGAAACCTAAATTCCAAAAAATGAATGCTTTATGTCCTTGAAGTAACCACAAAACAATATTTTTCAATTGCAGTCCGGCCCTGTTGTTCGAGGGGAACGCATAAATGGGTGGGCAAAACAGGCAGAAGGTTCAGTCATTCACAGGCATTCGTTGCTTTATGTGTACATTATGGCAAGTTATACGAATACTGAGTACATGGACATAATTTAGTCTATGGAGAAACAGAATACAATCTTTTACTGTGCCCGTATTACGTACAAAAGATTCAACGCCTATCAGACAATGATTTTTCTCGACGGGTTACCTGTTGTGAACGGTTTCGTCAAACAGAAACTCGTCTTCCAAATCTTCGATCCGTGATCCTGTTTACCGATGAATACTGCTTCACAAAAAATGCTGTGCTGAATCACGATAATATTTATCACTGGGCCGATAAAAAGCCACAACATATCCATCAGAGTTCATCCCAACATAGGATATCAATAAATGTATGAGTCGGAATATTGGGCCTCCACATGTTGCCCGACTTGTATGGCAACATTTAAACCAGGCATTTGCACTTTGGATAGGACGAGAAGGAACGATTCCGTGGCAAGCACGAAGTACCGATTTAAATCTGTCGGACTTTTTCTTGTGAGGATACATGGAAAACCTTGTTTATGATCGTCGACGAGAAACTTTAGATGATCTTCGAGACTGTGTTGTCACAGCGGCCAAGCTTATGATAAGTTTTGCCGTCGCACAGAAGCGTATATCTGGAGCTCGCGGTGATCATTGCGGACATTACTAACTCTAAGGCTTTGTCCTGTTTCTCATCAAACAGTCCTCTTCAGGGCTACCACGAATTATTTGAACAGAAAAAGAAACTACTAACTACCAACGCGATCTCAAATAGTAAATTATTAATTACCAGATCGATAGACAATAATAAGTCCTGTACTTTAATATTGAAAGTGTCTATAATGAAGAAAACAGAAACATCTAATTCCTACGAAAATAAAACACGTGGCAATGAATAAAATCTGTAGTAAATGTGTGACCTTGTTATAAATAGAATATTTGTGAAAAGCATGTACAATTGAAAGACCATCAAAACTGCTTCGTAAACAAAATCAATCATAGTGTACAATAAACATTTATTTACATACATATCATTCAACTTGATAAAAAATATCTGTTTATGTTTATTAGAAATTTTTGCAGCGTCCCTTTTTTCTTGTCCACGCGTGTCAAGCAACAAAATTTATTTAACAAAATTTGGTAATTATTAAAGGAAAACTTATTTTAGTATATGATCGTAATTTTTTTGGATTCACCTTTCTTGTGATTTAGTTTTATACTGTTTATTTTTTCCGACACTATTCATTTGACCCCTGTATAGACTTACATGTTTTTAAAATTATACAGTTTATGACTATTTAAAAATAATATATTTTGCGATATATTTGTGTACAGCACAAACATATTGTATCACTCCTGACTACAGTTTTTCCAAAATCTATTGGTTCAGTATCTAGGTAGATTAGTATAAGTAGTATATTAGCATAAGTAACACAGAAGGGTTAAGGAATGTTTTATTTTTTGTGTTACTATAAGTACCACTAACGCTATCACATGACAAACATTATGCTGATAATAAATACTTTATGAAGCTTGTCATATACCAACTACAATCTTCGATTTCGTGGTTTTATAGAATTCTTCCAATTATCGCAGACAATTTTTTTTCATTTTGTTTTATTATTTTTGATGCCCCAAATAAACTCAATTGAGTGTTGAGAAAGTAGATAAAAATATTGTATCCCACATGTGTATGGGCATAAAAACTGAGCAATATTTATGTTGTATTTAAGAATTAGTTTACTTTAGTTATTTTTTGTAATAACAATAACGATGTAGTTTAGGCATACTTTTAATTATACAGAAAATGAGTAAGTTAAGTGATAGCAGATTTCCAACTTTCAACACCTTCAAATTTTAACATGGCTAATAATTAATATATTTTAACACTTATCAGTTACCTATATTACTTATATGTCTGTTTTAGTTGTAACTTTTTCTGGCGCTCCTCGACCTAACCAACCACGCAAGGAGCCGTTACCTATAATGGAAGAGGGAAATCACAATGTAACAACAGAAAATATTCTTCAGCAAAGTTCGACTGTGATCAGTGTTAAATCCAAAGTAAATCACAAAAAAAGATTCAAGCGACGTAATCAATCTAATAATATTACTGCTAACAACAAAGATAGCGTTCACAATTCCACAATTACCATTAATATCACAAACAAAAAAAGTTTGAAGTCGACTGCCAAACATGTAGAAAAAAGATTTAAAATTGAACCTGTAAAAATGATCAGTAAAGATTCTTCGTCCATTTTATCTCCTAAAAAATCAAAAAGGCAAGTTCAACGGCAGCGTCGTAAATCAAGAGTTGCAATAGACCGATCAAGAACAGTGTCTAGATCACTAACTGCTGAACCTGATAAATTAGTAGAAATCTATCACAATAATGCTGCAAAAGATAGTGAAACCGAAGACAGTACTCAAGATTTAAGAAAAGATCGCTCGAAAGAAGGTAAACCACAAAAGAGTAGCAGCGAAACTGTACCGTCTCTACCTCTTGATGAACCTTCAGATACATGTGTTCCAAAGCAAGGTCAATGCCAACCGCCACAAGTACAAATTGAACAGATGTATGCTACCCATAACAACACTCGATTGTCACCTATTGAAGAACATGTTTACTTACAACCCACAGTTCATAAAACTGAGTGTTATAGCATGTGTTCAAAAAATTATGAACTTCCCACTATCGCATCTAAAATGAAGCAGGTAGCGAAAAGCTACTTGAGAAGATTCAATTTTCATTCTATACCCTTTTGTGCAGCAAAATCAACAAGCCCAAGCCATAACATTGGAATAAATATACAACAAGTTATGAGTATTATAAAAACACGACAACCAATTACTGGTATATCTCCTACATTAGCTCATAATATTACATTAGCTGCAGAAAAACTACAAGGAGCTCCTTTTACTGCTATGGTGTCTTCATTAGGATCGCGCGTCGGGTATGACAATCCTACATTTATAAAACGTTTTACTAAATCAATTTTCTTTTGGTACAGAAAGTCACTATGTCCGCTGATGAAACCAAATCTAAATTACCAACAACTACAGGAGATGGCTAAAGAGATTCCTGAAGAAACATCCGACGATAATACAAAACAAATGGCAGAAGAAGAGATGGCATGTGGTGATAGAAATGTAAGTTAAAATGGTCCAGATAAATTCCGGTATCTCCAAACACCACAATGTTTTTAGAGTTACTGAAATTATTCTAAGGTGCATCCCTACTCTGCCGATTGGCAATGTCGACTTTGTTGAAATTATTGTGTGTATTATTGCCTTCATACACAGAACGTGAGTACCTGCCGAAGTGGTTACGCGCGATTTCACTTGCTGCTACTTGCCTAAAAATGAGTGATAAAGAAGACCAGCTTTTATTAAAAGATGCTGCTGCAATTATTGTTATTGAATCTGGTATAAGAAAGCGTACTAAATTGAAGAAAAAGTTTTCGATTGGCATGTCGCTCGACCAAAGCAGGCAAAGCCCCACGGCATGTCCACGTCAATGCGGCTTTGCCATACAGTATAATGGGGGGATGCACCTTCATACAAGCCCACAGTCATGAAAGTGCATGTAAATCAACTTGATTCTGTATGTGATATAGAATTGGTTATGTCTTCCATAGTATTTTGGAATCTTCTTTAAAATGATTGATACTGTTTGCTGCTTGCTTATGAAATGTTAATGCTTATACATATACGTAATCCTATATTCAATTCAAACAAAGACTAAACAAATAACCACATTATTTGACATACATATATGTATAACCAAACTAATTTAAGTAGTAAAATCAATTAATCAAATTTATGATTGAAGAATAGGCAGCAAAAATGGACATTTTACATTAGTGTGTTGTTAATTTCTTGAAAATACTATTCGTTGAAACTATTGACAGTTTAGTCGATTAATCTTTCATAACTTAATTTCTAACATGACTTCTTATATATCTTTTCCACTGCCAAAAAGCAGCGGTTGTAATGATGCAATCCCCAAAATTGATTTTGATTATTGTAACCGTCAACGCCCGCATAACCAGAACATAATAAACGCAATCACAATTCGATAGTGTGAATTGAGTGAGTACTCGTTCAAAATCTATTTGTTTCATTGCGGCAGCTCCCTTATCGATTACACTCTCCTACAAAGATGAAATATTTGTTTAAGCTGCATATGTATATCCGTATTGTTAATTTACAGGCTCCAGTATGGTCAACCGATCCTACAACTCAAAAGAACTGCACGTGTGCTCCTCAGCAAGGAATTGGTTTGCAACAAGTCGTCAGCCGATACAATACTCAAGCCTACTCAACAACAAGTACAGTTTCCCAAGTAACCTAAGATATTATATATTTTTTCTAATTCATTCAGAGTAACATTTTAGCTCCATTACCGAGCAAGAGCTCGCACAAGCAAATTCTATTCTGCCCCGATAAAATTTCGAACAAAAGCGATATCAATGTCAAAACAGCAACAGCAGCAACAGCAACCGGAGCAAAACGATAAAATTACGGAAAATAAATTTAGTGGGTCATTAAAAGGAAAAGAAAAAAATTTAAAAGAGGTTCTAACAAATTTGCACGATGAATTTTCTTATCTTAACCAGTAAGTAAATAGTCTGTTCTTATGATGGCCAAAATTTGTCAATTTTAGGCAATATGATTTTTTATCCAAAAAGCTTGAAGAACTAGGACCTAACGCAGATGATGAAACTGTTAAGCAATTGGAACAAATGGAACGTTGTTTAAATAATAAGGAAGAAGAAATAAATATGGTAATGACGTTGTATAAAGAAGTTATGGCTTTGAAGAAACAAGTAAAGAATCTGAAGGAAAAAGCCAGCATGGCATCGTTATCACTTAGCGTGCAGCAGCAACTACCACCACAGTATCACCCAGTGCAGCAATATCGATATTACAATGATACGCATACCGCTGTTCATTTAACTAAGTTACTAAGACAAATACAAATGTACCAGGAAATGAATAGAATAGGACGTAGAAATTAAATCTCTCGTGTAATGATGTATTGTTATTAAAATTTTAGTATTGTAAGACTCCTTATTTTATATTAAACTAAATATTGCATTCAATATAAAACTACTAATTATTGATTAGTAGTATTATTATGTATATGTATATAAATATAAGGTTTAAAAATAGCGAAAACATAGATAAATTATATGCAAAAAGTCATGTCAAAGTTTCAAATTAAGAGCAACTGTATTATAAAAATATGTAACACATATATAAAAATATTTAAAATACAGATTCTATAAAGCAATGGATGCAACTACTTTTCCCTGTAAATATGAATATCACTTACTCCATACAGAAAAAATCACAGTATGTGCCAGTTTTGCATGTTTTTGAGAATTTCATGGAGATAGTGGAAGTTCCAAAACTCTTTTCTTCTAAAAAGTACTAGTGATGCAAACCGAATTCTGCCATTTGCTACCTATTCGATTTTTGCCAAACTCAGTTTAGCTCTACATCTAGCTTTTCTTTTTTCTATTTTAAATAAAGTCAAAATGGGAATTGACTGTAATAGCACTTCTAGTTACCAGTGTCAAAACGGAATATATGGATTTAAGCGATTGCAAGTGACGTGTCTCACGGTTTTTGAAAATTTTAGGCAAAATTCTAAAAATATATCCATGCAAACTGAAAATGCTGTTTGAATTAAAAGATGCAGATTTGGTTACTATCGATTTATCTTTGCGAGCAGTGGCTCAGATGGTAAATGAATTCGAATGGTTATCCCGTATTCGTACAGATGGGACATATTTTACTCTGAATGATGGAGGCACTATTCAAAACTATAGAATGTCGTCTGCAGAAAATCCAAAAGAGATTGGTCAATAAGGTCTTCATCGCCAGAAAGTCATGGTTTTCAGCGGTTTCATAGCTGATTTTATCAGTGGTCCGTATTTCTACAAGGAAATACAGAATGGAGAAGCCGTATCTGTAACTGTAAACGCTGAGCGATACTTACAAATGTTAAGAGATTATGTTACTTCACAGCTGCAAAACCACGGTTTTTCAAGATCGTCTGTTAACCAGGCATTTTGCAAATTCATGGTCACCAAGATCACCTGATCTTAACCCAGCAGATTGCTGGCTGTCGAATTATTTAAAAAGTTTAGTGCTAGGAGGAAGGGTGGGTAACCTTGCAACAACAAATTTTAGGTCACATTGAGAAATTGCCGTAACTGGTTTTGGAATGGTTTTGGACATACAATTGACAATTGGACAATTAAATGTCGTTTATTTTTTATTAACTTATAATGCATCCAGCAACGCGACTTCACGATACTCCTGCAACTAAATGCTGTTAAATTTACAAGAAAATAAAATCGGCATTATATTTCGAGAATAAACTCTTGCCAAAAATAACGGATGAGAATTTAGCATTACTATGTACCTTGAAAATCAATAGGCTATTGAGATTCTAGCACCAGCTAGTAATAGCAAAAATATTTAGGGATTCTGATATTTAGTTAAACAGTGTGTCCAAGATTCATTTTGTTGCTGTTAATTGTGCACTTGTTTGCAGAGAACACTGCATTGCATTATAATTTATCGTGTCCAAGATAAGAACGACAAATAATATGCATCAGCAAAACTTAAAATATGTTAACAACTTTTGAAGATATTCCTACGTACACTGTTGTATGTAGGTTTAAAATATCTCTCCAATTTTACATTTTATAAATCAGGTTCGTATTTAAAAAAATTCAGTTGATGATTATGACTTGAAGACGAAACGTTGAATTTTTAATTTGAGAATGCAATCTTGTAGAGCAGAGAAAGTCGGCCTAATAAAGTGCAATAATTTTAGAAATATATCTTCGAATAAGTACCGGAGTACGTAAAACCATTTCGCAAAATTTCGGTTTCTTTCTACAATTTTTTAATTTTTGTTGATGCATATTATTTGTTATCAATCACCCAACGTTTTCCTATTTAACAACCGCTGTATCTGTTACCGTTTTCAAGGTTTCCATGATAGACATCCTTATCTTGGACATGGGAAATTATAATGCAATAGGCCTGTTCGTTTGAATTGCTAACTTTGGTAAGTTTTGTGAAAAATATCAAGTGTAGCAGATTACAAACAGCAAATAGATAGATTGACTGCTAAAATACCGAGCCTACCGAACAGAAATTAAGCTTTGACCTAAACGACACAATAACCTCCAAAACTGTATTACACTCTTGCGTTTGCGTATAACACGTGAGCGTTATGATCTGCTATTATTGCTCGGCACTTGGAGCTTGAGCAAGTATAGCTTGCTACTTCTGACATACAGCAATTTGCTGAATGCAAACGAACGAGTGTCGAAAACACCTGTCAGCAGCTAAATTTCAAACGAACATGCGGATATTGACAAAAGTGATATTGAGCAGTTCCAGCAACGCAAACGAACAGGCCTAATGTCTTATCGTCTGCAAACAGATGCACAATTAACAGCAACAAAATGAATAATGGAGATTTTTGCAGTTTACAGTTATTATTTATGTGCATACTTTATGTTCTCTTCCATTTACCTTTAGTATAGGTAACTTTAATTTTTATACCTAATCTTTTAAAAGCATAAAGAAAAACAAATACTCTGCCCAGTTGTTCACAAGAATCTAAACTTGATAAAGAATTTTCGTTCTAACCTAATGAAACTGTTCTCCTTTTAGTTAATACATATACTACGTATGTATATATGTACCTAGTATTGTATTCTTTACAGCGCTCATGTTATCACTTATTGCACAGGTAAACCACCGTCGTAATAGGGGTCGGTCACCCTCTAAACATGATGCGGCTGACCAACGCTAGGTCGGTCGCGTGTGCCGCTGACATCGTGCATCAATCTACATTAGGGTTAAAAGCTTTCCTAATGAATTGCACATTGGCTGCCGTGCGGTGAGCTCTACGTATACTCTGATAGAATCCGATAATGGACTCAATAAACTAAAAAGTTTTCAAAGGGAGCAACGACGACAGCTTGGTGTATACCGTCCGTCAGAGCATTTTAAAACTATTTTTATTGTTTTAGACCTGGTTGTTATGTATTATAACATTGTATACTTGTATTTATACAATTATTAATCATATTGCAGATTGGTAATATCTGGCCAAATTTATTACAGTATTAACATCTTCAACAAAAGCAGCTCTTGAATATTTTTTATTTATGTTGGTTAATGAATTAAAACAGTTGAGATTCTAAAATAACAGCTTAAATACTACGGGTATCATTATTGTTTTACACTCATTTTTCTAAATTTTAACACAAACTTGAAAATGAATAAATAAATGTATCAATCCAAAGCTATAAAAATTTGACTCTAGTACCGATTGAATATTAAATCGGTAAAATTGAACTTTTATTGTCTTTGGGTACCCCCTAAAAAATTAATTAAGGAATGAATACCTCTGACACTTTGCACGCAATAATCGAATTTTATGCTCAATTCTACTAGAAAATCAGTTTGATGTTGCAACTGGAAAATTAATTTCGACACAAACAGGGGGCTTCATGACATATGCCACGAGACCAATTGTATTGTATCGTATTGTAAAAAGAAGGCTCGTAAAGGTTCCACTAACTTCTCTTCACTGCTACCTATTGATCTATTGTGAATACCCTATGCTTTACACTTCTAATCTAATGCTCTCAACGAATCCCAGAATTAGTTTTGCTGCCGAAGCTTTAATCAGATCAGGCGTCTGTCCTAGATGCTAAAACCTTTGCCAGTTTAATGCTTCACACTTGCAAAGTATGAGCTCCGGTGTCTCGCAATCAATTCCCAGTTCGCAAAATCGACACGTCTTGATCAGCTTTGTCTATTTTTTGAGGTGATATTTTATAGGGCAATGACCAGTAAGCAAACCCGAGGGATGCTATTTCTTTTGCTTCCCTGTCTTGAAGGTTCTTCTTAAGCCGGTGCATTGACACGCCAAAGAAGGGTTCGGGTTCAATGCAATGCATGTCCGCGACTTGTATTGCAAGTTCATCCATCATGTCATTTCCCTTGGAATTTGTGTGCGCTAGAACGCACATCAACGACATACTGGTTTTTGTGGCAAGTTGCATCACATTCAGCCGACATTCCCAGACCAATTTATACTCAAAGGTGTGAGTAACTAGAGCTTTCAGAGCGGAGCTGCTTGACAATCGATACATATATAGATGTTTGCATCCCTCATGCCCTTATCTATGTTTCCCCGGACGCAACGATCTATGGCGTGTATCTCTCCCTGAAACATTGTTGGAGATGCTCCTATGGTTCTAAAGAACTTGGTTTTCGGTCCATGAACGCCAATCCCTACCCTTTTGTTGGTTTTGAATCCGTCTGTCTACCAGACACTGGATTCGTTTTCAAAATTAGATCCACCACAACTCCCATCCTTATTTAAAGACTGAATCTCTTCACGGAGGCCACTTAGAATGCTTAGGTGCCCAGTTAAGTCACCTGCTTTGAATCGATGTTAATCCCAACAACACCTCAATTGAACCATTTGAGCAGTTGCGCATCGCTCCTGTGGTTCCCGGTCATACTAGTCTCTGCGATTTTTGCAGCTTACTTTGTGCTGTCTTTTCGTTATGTTAGAAGTAACGACGAATACCTTGCATGCTACTTATCGAACAGCATGTAAAGTATGGGCAGAGGAACATACGAATTGGAATAATAATCAATATGGTCAAGTTTTGTTTAATAATGAGTCAGTGTGCACCTACATAACAGATCTGTTTTAATTTGGCGTGAATTAAGGACACAAAATAAGTCTGTATTTGGTCTGGAAAGACGTCAGTATAATATTATCAGTATATGTATTTTTATGACCTTTATTTACGTATCTTATTTTCCTGATATTTTTTTCCCACTTTTATAGGTCAATTACAACACCCCAATTCGAATAAAGATCAAATTTATTCCCAAACCTTTACAATATAATATGGTTTTCGTTATAACTTCATCAGTGGAATAAAATCGACATTTAATTCGTGTCAGATAATAAATAAATAACTAGGCGTGCCTATCAACAAAATTATCTACAGACAAAGAAATTCAGTGATATATAGGATCATGTTTACAATATAGTGGACAATTTAAGATATTTTGAAATGTAAATTTATAATCATAAGAATAATGATCCTTATATCAATGTGTTTTTGTCAAGCTCTAACAATACTGTTCAAGGACGAGGGAAAAAACATGGCAAAAAACCTAGTCAAGAGCTTAATTTTATAAAATTCAGGCGTAATTAGGTGATTAAATTATAAATAATACTTAAATTTTCTATATCTGTTCTAAAATTGACCGCGATATTTTCTTTTTTAATGTACATATATCATTTCATATATTAATCTCTTTTTATAACTAGTTTCTTTTTTTTAAATCCTAAGATTTTCAAAATCAAAGTTATGACGTAATTCTTTAGAATGCTGGGACAAAGCAGTTTCCACGGTTATCTTATGCCATTACAGTGTATTGATGATTTGACAGTCGTTTTTTTTTAAATACTGTCTAGTTTGCCCTACGTAACATTTATTATAGTCAAAGACGATGATAAAGGTGGGAAAAAATATCAGGAAAATAAGATATAATATTATCGGAAAAGCCTGAGATAATTAGAAAGGTGTATTGCCTATTCTTGTACATCATTCAGGCGTAGTAAATTCAGTTGTAGTAACTTCAATTTGCTCTTACAGAAGAGTGACGGTGTATTCCCAAGAATCATTTGATAATTTGGTCTATTTGCCTTGTTCATTTTTTATTATTATATTAATTACAAAAATTATACTTCACTCAAATCTGTAATTTACTGTATATATTTGTACTGCTAAATGTTTACTTAATGATATATAAATGCTGCTAAACAAAATTTTCAATTTTTGTCTATTTTTAGTCAAATAAGACATTCTGATAGCTAAAGCATTATTTATTCTAATACTTACAATTCTTTTCAATCAAAATAAGAAATAGTCGCTGATTTATTATTTCAGTGTAAATCGAGTTGTTATTTTTCATATACCTACCTACAACTGCTAACGTATTATAAACAAAGTATTTATCTATATATATTGTTATGTTATTATTGATATTATTGATATTGTTCATACTTATCTCCTATTCATGTCAGCAGTGTAAAATTAAAATAATAATTAAAAAAAAAAAAAATTAAATTAAAAAAAAAATTAAATTAACTTTTATATTAATTAATTACTAATTAATTAGTTAAAAAAAAAAAAAAAAAAAAAAAAAGACTCCTGCCAACGGCGTGCACGGGGTAAAATTAAAAAATCCAGATTATAATGTGAAAATATTTATTCCTCAAAATTTATTGTAAAAACACATCACAAACACATATAACACATAATTACACTCATTGCGGCACAACAAACATGAAAGTCAAGCTGAAATTACGAAAATCAATTTTATAAAATAGCAAGCAGTACATTTGGAAGTTCTGTGTGGTAGGCCTGGGAAAAAACAGAAAAACAATGGGGAGGGGAGAGTTGTTTAGGAAGTTTTTGACGACTGACAGACAAAACAAGTCACAAGTCACAAAAAGAGATTTTAACAAGAAATACAACAATTTAAAAGCAAGTGAAAGTTTTATAAGTGCCCATTAGACCTTCAAGATCAAAATTAAACTAGTGAACGTGAAGAAAACCCGGGAGAAGAGAAACGAGATTGAAAACGAAAAGGGAGGAGTTTGTAACGCACATAGGAGGATATTGGATAAGGAAAACACACACACACACACACATTTAATTACATTGGGAAATTACAGGTAAGGGTTGAGGGTGGTTTAGTTATATAACCATTGTAAAAATTTTTATTATCACATTATAATCTGGTTCTTTTTAAATTGTTTATATATTTTTTATTTCGTGTCATTAGTGACACACAACAATTTTGGCGACCGTGACAGGATATTGGCAGAAGTCAATCATTTTTTTTTAAATTTAAACATTTATATTCATTTAAATCTTCAAACTTATCAAAATTCTAAATTTACACCCTTTTTCTAGACTATTAATTAGGCCTTCAATACAAAATAATCTTTATATTTAATCAATTAATCAAATTTATAAGTTTTATAGTCATTGAAATAGTATAACTGATTCATAATGCCTAAAGCACGAAGTGTTGAAGGAGATAGTGGGGATAGTATCAAAAATATGTTGGAAACGGTAATGCATAAGTTAGATCAGGTGTTATTGTGCCAAGGGACCTTCGAATATAGGTTGTCTCAGCTGGAAGAAAGAGTTAACAAAATTGGATCACCATCTGGGCAAGCTGATCATGTTTCAAATGTTTCTCCTGTTGTTCCCACGATGACAAACGTCGTTCCAAGTAATGTGGCAGCTGACGCTAGACAGGTTGACACACCAATGTCATTTTCCCATAACCTCAAAATAAAAGATTTGATTCCAAAATTTGACGGCAGACATGGTTGTCCCGTGGTCTTCTTGATTTCGATCAAACGTGTAATAACGGCAGATACAGCACCTATCCAACTTTATAATATTCTTAGATCGTCACTGGTGAATGATGCAGCTACATGGTTTTCCGTTGTGGAGAATACTTTTGCGTCCTACGAGGAATTTGAGGTATTGTTTCTTAGTAAATTTTGGTCTGAAACGGAACAAGACAAAATTAGAAGCAATTTGTACATGGGAAAGTTCAATGCGCAAAAGGGAAATTCGCGAGAGCAATATTTTATCAACCGTTATGCTACAGTTCGACATTTAACACCTAAATTAACCGAGAAAGAAATTATAAAACATTTTGCCCGACATTACGACTTTGAAATTCATAAAACAGTCATAGTTCAGAACATTACCACATTTAAAGATTTTTGCGAGATTCTGAGACAGTACGACGATTTATATAAACATAAAAACACAACAATATATATATATATAATCCTAATCCTATCTACCTATTTCTAGGTGTAAGGATGTACACAATATCTAATTTCCATATACAAATTTGCGCCACTGCGTACAAAGTATTTACGAAATTAATATTCAACCAGCATTCGAATGGTATCACGTATAGTAATTTTACCACTATGTAGCCTGTAAATCATGATTACAGCCATATACAATAGCGTGAGTCATGTGTAACTACAGACAAGAAATTGCCGCTAGTAAATATCCTAACAACCGTTGAATCAGATATCTTAGAAATTATTTATTTTCCGCATTAATTACATACAGTAACATGCTAAGTAGAAAAAAAATTAGGAGTATAATACTGCCGCAGAGAAAAATTTCTGACGAATCTGGTCTCCTACTAATTGTAAATAGGTACACCAGTAATGTTAACCACAAAATGTCTCTTTTATAACGCGATGACCAGTCGCTTAGATCATTCTTTATTTTTTAGAGAGAAGTTTGAGCTAGTGGCACACATTCAATTTCCGGAATATTAATTTTACAAAAATGCTTGATGTCATCGTGTTTAACGTATTTTATACGGAGATATCCAGGTCCGATCACAAACAACTTTTTATAAAAGAACAAATTTTGACATTAAAGCAATATTTGTGAGGAAAGGAAGAAGTAATCGTACAGTAAACAGCACAGCTGTCCTGGAATGCTATAGAAATCAGTTGCAATATTGATATGATAATGTCCTGTAATTCCACCGCTTTTTAAAAAATTGCTCTGTGACTTTAATTATCAAATTAAGAAAGTGTTATTAGAAACTACCCTACGCCAATAAATAGACATATGTATACATATACAGTGTATCTGAAATTGTTGGCTGGGCTATTGCCGTTGTTTGCAGGATTATTACCACATTACACGAAAGAACTTCATTCAGTGTGAATGCCATCTGCAACTACTGTGTGAACACGATATACTTCCAGGTAGAAGACAGGTTTCATCAACAAGAGTTTGGCATGACAATGGGCTCCCACTATCTCCAATACTAAGCAATATCTATATGACAGAATTTGAAAGCAGACCTATAAATACATACAATGAAAAGCCAAAAATGTGGCTACGATATGTAGATGACACATTTGTAATATGGCTCCATGATGAAAAAACGCTGAATGAATTTCTACAATATATAAAAAAAATGGAAAACACCATAAAATTCACCATGGAAAAAGAATCAGAGGGTAAACTACCGTTTCTGGATGTCCTACTGACGGCACACTCAAGACCACAGTGTACAGTAAAACCTACACACCCAGGACAATACTTACACTTCGACTCCAACCACCCGAACAATGTGAAAGTCGGAGTGGCCAGGGATTGTATAATAGAGACAGGATTATCTGTTCAGAGGAAGAAGATAGGAGAAAAAAGTTCCGCAACATAACACACACACTAAAGCAGAATAGTTTTACAAACAAGACTTTGACAGTAGCAAAAAGGATTCGGGTATCACAGCAGGGCGGGCAACATCCACAACAAAACGACAAGGTATGCACAACAGTAATCCCCTACGTAAAAGGCCTATCCGGAAAAACTAGGAGAATAGGCAACAAGTGCAAGGTTAGAACATCAATAAGAACGACAAACACGAGCAGATCAACACTAACCAAAACCAAGCCGGACAACGTGAAGCAAAGAACGAAGGATTGTATATACCAGGTACCATGTGAATGTGGGAGAACATACATTGGAGAAACAAGCAGGCTCATGCAAGTGAGAAACAGAAAACACAAAAAATTGGTTCGACTAGGGAAAATGGAAAAATCACGCTTGGCGAAACATGCCTGGGAAGATCACAGGATTGAATGGGACACTAAAAGAAGCAGCGTATATTGGCCACAACACCAAATGCCATAACTACACCAAGCCTGGATATTAATGAGGTTTGGTTACCTATGATTAAAAAATAGCCTAAGCAAAAAACCGGTAACCACGACACAAGAGGCAGAAACTAGTGACGCATAAAAAACCTGCGCAGGCTTTGACGTATGTTGACATGTATTGTATTGTCAAATGGTAAATGTCACGTTATTTGTATATATAGTTTTTTCCACCTGTGGCATAGAAAAACAAATTGTTGAATGAGTATAAAAGGAAATCAGAGGTACCTTGATGACGACAGTAGAGGAACTGTTGAAACGTCGGATTATAATAATCCTGCAAACGATGGCAATAGCCCAACCCACAATTTCAGATATAATCATAATCTATCGTCAACAATCTCTCATCATGAGTTATATACAGTGTGTCCGTAAAGTATGAAATGAATTCTATATTTGATATTTCCTAAAGCAAAAGCTATTAAAACAAACCTGAAACAGGTCGATTTCTAATTTTAATGTCCTACATTCTACAACAGAAATTCGACGTCATGGGCATAATTTTTAAATACAAAACCTGGATTTGGTGACACTTTTAGATTATTATTAATGAGCTGATTCCAAAAAGGTAGCTACTTGGGATCTAGAAGAGAGACTTTGAAAGACACGTGCTAACAACTACTTCTTACCAATTGCACAAAAGTAGGCAACTAATTTTATTTATCAATTTTATTCATAGGTAATGATAACAGATAGGTAACTTTATGTTAAATGACCGACCTGTAGCCCTTGCTGGATTTGACAGTAACCTATGCGATGAATAAATTCTTGTTGAACGTTGTTTATGGTTTCCTGTGAAATATTGTTAATTTCTGTTCGAATTTGCTCTTGTAATTCTTCAATCTGTGCTGGTTTCGTTTTATAAACAACATTTTTCATGGACCCCACAAAAAAATCCAAAGGATTAAGGTTTGGCGACATCGCTGATAATTCAATATGTCCACGTCTACAAATCCACCTGCTCAGAAAAATTTCGTCTAGGTACCTTCAAACAATTACAGTATAATGCGGAGGCGCACAATCCTGTTGAAACTATAAACTACATCATAACTTCCTGGATTAATTCTACTAAATTACCTTCGAAATGGTCGGAGTCCGATGATTCTATTTCCTACAACACCAGCCCATACATTTATCTTTTGCGGGATTGTGTATGATGCTCTCACATCCATTTGGGATTATCTTTTGCCCAGTGCTTATAATTCTGACGATTGACTTCGCCATTTAATGTGAAAGTGGCTACATCAGAGAAAATAATATTTGATACGAAGAGAGGGTCCCGGTGACAGGTATCCATCATTGCTTCACACAATTCTATTCTTCTATCTGGATCATTGTCTTTTTTTCTAGTTTTAATAATTTGTGTACCGTTGTTTTGCTATCATCGAAATCACAAATAATTTCATGAACAGTAGAACATCTACTTTTCTGTCAAATTTATAGAGGGGCGTGATTTGCGTGCATTAAATGTATACAGGTTTCTCGAATTTCTTTTCAAACTTACTACTGTTGATTGCAATATCGGTCTTTCTGGATATTTATCTTTAATAAATCACACACTTCAAGAGTTCGCGATCTGTCTCCATGCTCAATCATCATTAGTATTTCAATTTTTTGCTGTACACTTTGTTTTATTTTCACTTATAATTTAATTCGAAGCAATAATGCAGAACATTCACAAATGAATACAATTCCTGTACTATGTAACTGCTACTGGACATCAATAAAAATAGTGACATTTCACAAAAACTAATCCCCTACTTTTTTTATAAATACATGCACACAATAGATTTGTTGCAACATACAGTTTGTGATAGTTTGCAGATTTATTTTAGCGTGCATGCGCGGTCAGAAATTAATTACCAACTGTTTCCAATTTGTCATTGTTGGAACGCTTTAAAAAACAAGTTGAAATTTTATTTTCTACTGTAAATAAATTGAATTTAAAATACAAAAAATCTTTCCAATATACAGTGTGCCCATTTAAGACCGCGGTCTTTGATTGTAGCTATATCGTTAACTCAATAGAAATTCTGATTAACGGTATGTTAATGAGGATAAAAGAACCACATTTTAAAATTAATTTGACTTATAAAGGGTGTCCCAAAAAACCGTACAACGTAATTATCATGTTTTTTTAAATTGAATGACCTACTTATTTCTATTGAACTTAGTGTACTTTCAGATGCTTTGTTTACCTATAAAATAATTTTGCTTTAAAATGCGACGTTGCCAAGTTATTGAATATTTTATTTTTTTTTTGCCGAAATCACTACTTTAGTTAAACTTTAATTCCCCCGTCATTTTTCATTTATTTTCAATGAAATTTTGAGGAAAGTCTAAACTGGCATCATTTTATCTTATAAGAGTGGAATGTTATGTGTTTGTTATACAGGGTGTCCAACAATATTATTTGCATATCAATATCTTCAATTCTATTTTATGCCATTTTTTTAAATGGAATGCCCTATATCTAGTAGTATGTATCTATAGAGTATTTATTTACCTTTAAAATGATACCAATATTTCCACTTTTGTCTTTGACTATTTTTTTTTAATTGCAATTGAAGTGTCACAAATAAGGAAAAGCGTAATTACTACGCGTGTTTGATTTGTTGTCATAGTTTCAATTAAGTAGACGAGTGTGAATTCTGACGTTTGCTAAGTAAACATCGAGTTGCTACACACTAGTAAATAATATTGCTGTTTGTAAATCACAATGAAATACTCTCGTCAAGAATTAGTAAATATGATCTACGCTATTGGTGAATGTTTTGGGAACTGCCTTCTGGCTTCACGAGTGTATGCGGAAAAGTATCCGAACAGTAGACATCCCGACGAGAGAATACTGCAGGCACTAAAGCAAAGATTTGATCGTACTGGAAGCGTTGCATACGAGAAAAAAAGCAGAACAAACAGAGTTCTAAATGAAGAAAATCAACTGGCGGTCTGTCTTGCGGTGGTAGAAAATCCACAAATTAGTTTAAGAGAATTAAGTAAAGATCTAGCATTAAAGAAATCATCCGTTGGAAAGTGCCTTCAGTGAAGTAAGTTGCATCCCTACCATATGCAACTGCATCAAGAACTTACCGAGAATGATTTTCAGAAAAGAATTACTTTTTCTCAATGGGCACAGCAACAAATAGCCGAAAACGAGATTTTTTTTAATTTGTGCTCTTTACAGACGAGTGCACATTTCACAGAAACGGTTTTGTGAACAGGCATAATTTTCATTTTTATGATACCACAAATCCCCACAAAATTTATACTGGTAGTTCTCAGCGCAAATGGAGCATCAATGTTTGGGCCGGCGTAGTACATGATTTTGTGGTTGGGCCTTATTTCTTTGAAGGTAGTGTAACCGGGGAAGTATTCTTAAATTTTTTAAGGGACGATTTTCCCCGGGTAACAGATCGCCTTCCTAACTTTGTAAAACAACAAATGTGGCTTCAGCTTGATGGTGTACCAGCTCACATCAGCGCAAATGTCAGGGAGCATATATCGGAACAATTTCCAGAGAGGTGGATTGGCAGACAAGGTTTGTTATTAATACCAACTGGCGTCTGTTTGTTTTATTCATTTTTTTCTTTTGTAGGTCCCATTGCATGGCCACCCACATCGCCACACTTAACTACTATGGATTTTCTTTGTGCGGATTTGTTAAATCAGATGTGGATCGTTTTGAACCCACAACAAGAGCAAACATGATGAAACGTATACAACAGTCGTTCAGACGTATTACCCCTGATATGCTTCAAAAAGTTAGAGCATATCTGTTACGTAGATTTGATTTGTGTCTGCAGCAAAACGGTAGACATTTTGAGCAGCTGCTGCGCTAAAATTTTCAAAGATTATTAGTATTTCATACAAAGTTCAATAATTTTTGTACCTTAAATTTTAATATGAAAGTTCTTTTATTAAGTAGGTCACGTTGATATCTCTATTTTCGTAGTACAAAACCTAAATCTCTTCAAAATTTCCCGACCATAAATAAGTTCTGAATACTTTTATGGTTGTTTATTTCGATTCATATTTGTCAGAAGCATGATTTTTTTTAATTCCTATTAAATAGTTATCAAGAGCTCTCTCACTACCAAGCAGATTATCAATTGCTCTTCTTCAATCATTTTTATTTTGTTTCTTTTTTCCATAAACTATACTCCCAGCAGGATTAAGTTCATTCTTTATTGTCTGCAGCATTCTTTCATCAGGATGTCTATTGTTTGAATATTTTTGCGCATACACTTCTAACTAAGGAGTTCCCAAAACGTTCACCAATAACAATAATAAATCATTTCATTTTGTGATTATTTTTAAGTTATGTTGTTTTACGATAATGAAGGGTTTTAGAAAACAATTTTGTTTAACATACGGCAAGAGTAAAATAACTCCCACTAATTATTATAAACAATGCATGAAAAATATGGATAATTATTTATTTAATTGGAATTTAAAGAAAATAGTAAAAGATAAAAGTGGAAATATTGGTATCATTTTAAAGGTAAATCAATACTCTATCGATACATACTACTAGATAGAGGGCATTCCATTTAAGAAAATGGCATAAAATAGAATTGAAGATATTGATATGCAAATAATATTTTTGGACACCCTGTATAATAAACACATAACATTCCACTCTTATAAGACAAAATGATGCCAGTTTAGACTTTCCTCAAAATTTCATTGAAAATAAATAAAAAATGACGGGGGAACTAAAGTTAAACTAAAGTAGTGATTTCGGCAAAAAAAATATAAAAAATTCAATAACCTGGCAACGTCGCATTTTACAGCAAAATTATTTTAGGGGTTAATAAAGCATCTGAAAGTACACTCAGTTCAATAGAAAAAAGTAGGTCATTCAATTTAAAAAAAAATGATAATTACGTTGTACGGTTTTTTGGGACACCCTTTATAAGTCAAATTAAATTTAAAATGTGGTCCCTTTATCCTCGTTAAAATACCGTCAATCAGAATTTCTATTGAGTTAACGATATAGCTACAATCAAAAACCGCGGTCTTAAATGGACACCCTGTATAGAAAATTTGCATTCTCAAAGGCGTCGTTGAAAATGACTAACTACTAACCTCGCCATTATAAACTACCAACGTAAAATGAAATAAGTTACGCATGCGTAAAGTACAGACTCTGAAAATCAGCAAAGTATTCGCAAATTGTTCTGACTATCAGCAAACAGTTTAGAATCCATTATTATTTTACTTGGAACACCAAATTTTAGTTTGCAAATTGTAATTTGGTTTGTTGGAACGACAAAATTGCTAGTCAGAATCCTGTTACTTTGCAACTATTACTGATAGTTTCGTATTCTTGTTCGAACAAATCTAATAGGAGTATTAAATGGTTAAGTGCAAAAGGAATATCAATAAAAACTGTGACAACAAAGAAAGTTTATTGAAATTGTAAACTGATGTTTGTCTGATATTAATAGCGCTATTATAAAGCTAACGACATCTACATACTATGATACCTTCTTAGATTTAGGGTGTTCCGTATATTCTAAAACTCGAACAATATACAGGGCGTTCCAATTAAAAAAAATATCGGTTACGTCATTTCTCACGTTCACTCTATATATTTAATTACATACATATATGTACTGCTAAATGAAAGCAAATTAAAATCAAAAATCGATCTGTTCCCGGATATTTCGTTAAAATTGTTTATTTCGCAAAAAATTAATTTATTCCATACTTTACGGACACACAGTATATATTTGTTGGGCTACTGTCATATATTTGCCGCTTTGGTAGTCAAATTACATGTTATCGTAACGCTATTCACACTTATACCACATATGTATGTATACATGAACATAGTTTGACTTAGAGCTTCAACCATTCCCCTCTAATTCAAGAGGTTTTTTCGAGAGTAGGCGAGGAAAGTCAGACGATCAGTATAATTCAATGTGTCAACCACGATAAAGGCAAAAATCTTGTGATAAAAAATTATAGTGCAGGGAAATTCACGATTAGGCAGTGGAGCGGATTAGTAATGGGGATTGCTTTTTGAATTGGATAAGATGGATTCCTAAACATCATCACGATCAAGATTGTGTAAATGGTACTGTATTTCAATCTCTTCCTTGAGCTTACGGGAAAAATAGTGGAGTCTCTTGATTACAACGGATATTTGTTCGAAGCAAAGTTTGCGGATCACCTCAAGAAAAAGTTTTGGTAAATCTCAGTGCGCTGAAGCATGTATCTTGGCGTATCCTTAATTTTCTTTGATCCTCCTAAGATTTTGTTGAGGCGCGTCCAGATGGTTTCAAAGATTTAGTTTGCGGTAAATATGATCCGGAATGGTTTTCTTTGGGATTCGTGTATAAAAATGATGACATTTTGTATGTTTCTAAAACTATAACTATTCTAGAAAAGGAACGCCCCAGTTAAGGTCCCCTTAAAAAAGAATTGTCCAATCATTCTGTTATTTATTATACCAGCCCACACGTTCTCCTCAATAGAATACTGCGTGTACCCTTCCCTCATCCAGTGTGGATTTTCCAATACCGACAATTTTGCTTATTGACTGTTCCATGTAGGGTAAACGTTGCCTCATCAGAGAACAGAATGTTTTTGTTAGACACCGGATTCTGTTGGCATCTATTTGTAACCATTTCACAAAATTCTAATCTACGATCAGGATCATCGTTATTTATTTCCTGCACCTTTTTCAAAATTCGCAAGACACACGTTTTACTTACGTCGTAATCACCGCCTACTTCTCTTGTAGGTTTATATCGGTTGTCCTCAACATTCAATAATACATCCAATTTCTTTTCGTTATTCTTATTTTGGTCTCCCAGGTTTAGGAAGATCTTTGCCAGATCTAAATTAATGGAATTTCTACTCACCGCAGAATGGGAAATGTGACGGTCAGGATACTTCTCATTAAATATTCTATATACCTCCGAATGCGTTCGTATTTTATCACCCACTCCAATTAATATTAATATCTCAATTTTTTTGGCATTCGGAAAGGCTAATTCAAAAAAAAATGTAAATTAACGTTTAGCAATTTCTAAATAAACGATAACTAATTAAACAATAAACAATATTAACGACGTGTAGCTAAAACAAACAAATTTTAAATACTGCTTAAATGTCACAAAAAGATCTGAATTTTCTTTTTGACATAAAGATAACTAATAGACTAATCAATCAGGTATTTGACTCTACGCTTACTTATTTGTATAAAATAAAATTGCTTCTTTCTTGACTATGAAAGTCCAAAAATCAAAATGGCCTATATTGCGGAATAGAAATTTGAAAATCCGAGGTATCACACACTATCGCTTTTCATTTGAAATTTTTGGAGGGGTAGTTATTACCCCTATGGGCTTAAATTTTAAATGTCCACAAAAATTGTAACTTTCGGATTGAAATAAAAATTTTAAGCAAATGTAGTACACAAATTACTGCCACGATTCAGTCAACACCGCTCTTTTTCAATGTAATAAATAGTTAAAGTTAAGAGTTAAAGTAATCTGTAAGCATTAACAGTATTAGCGTAAAAGTCTAATAACGCGAAAATCTTGAGAAAGAGGTATAAAAACTGTATACTGTAATGTCACCTATAAAATCCGCATCGTATCCACAGAAATAATTAATTTCACACAGAAATAATTCCTCACAGTTGCACAATATGTAATACTCGCAATTTGATATTTTCTAGATAGTAGTATTCCCAAAATATTAAAATATTGCAAAACCAAAAATTTGATTTTGAATGTTAATCCAAATACATTTTTTTATACTTTATTATAGGTACCTTTTTTCTACTTTTTCAATATTTGAACAAAACGCATTTCTAAAATATATCTCCCTAATATACCAAATCTAGTTTCTGATTAACCTCGAAACAACAATTTGTTATTAAGAAAAGAAATCGTTCACAATAACATCAAGTCATTACACATTTTACAATGTGTTTGCGGATTTTGTCTACATCGCGATCGTATTCTCTAAAAGTCCTCTCAATGGAGGATGCCGCCGCAACTGCACTAACCACAAAAAATGATTCCGGCATGGATTTTGTTTCAGGGTGCAAAATATCTTTGTACCTATAGTTTAATATGTAATATAAAGGACATTCCGTCGAAAAAATGCAAATTTATATTTGAATTTAATTTTAGGATGAGGAGCATACTACGAATGCACCCAACAATACATTTAATTCTGTTTATCGTACTCATGTACCTAAGTGTTGTCGTTCCACTTGTATTACGGTCAACAGTCCCCTCTCATACTTTGGTTTGGATAAGATACTTCCAAAAGTGTAGTATAATGTTGAAGTTTAGACTTTTTCGAGACCAGGTGTTAGTTTTAATGTTTCAACTTCTTCTTAAACCAGAAATTCTCTGACCAATTAAGTATGTTTTGGACTGTTATCCTACTGTAACAAAATATAGGTAGGTCATGGCCATTGCAAATTAGGATATTACATGAAGCTTTCGATAGCTAGTCTGTAAAATGACGCTTTACACATGGTTCCCCGCTCCCCTGCGATTTATGCTCTATACATCTTTCCGTCATTGGTTATCTGACCTTGAGTAAATTATTACACATTCTCGTAAACCAGATATCTTCGAAGATCTCCTTACAATCGGTACAATCAGATGTCTTCATCATCTGCTATGTCCCTGTGTTAGTTCTCTAAGAATAGCGGAGCAGCTTCTACTTTCGAAACCAAAGAAATTTCCCTATCTCTATTCAATAGAGTCCGCCTGGTTGCTATTACTTACATTATTATAATTTTAATAAATGCTCGTCATGCTCATCACAGTTGAATTACCATTCTTCTATCCATCGTATGTATTTTTGAAATACAATTGTAAATTACGGCCAAACTTGTGTTATATAATTTAGGTTATTAATTTAATAATTTTAATAAGAGATAAGGCACATCGCTTTTATTGTCTTGTGCTGTTTTTAGTAAATCTAGGAGCCACTTATAATAATGACGAAGCAAATAAATAGTTTTAACAGATAAAGGAAAAAGTCGCCAATAATATATTAATAATAACTGATAACCATATATGAGAGTCAGTACACGCATCCAACAGTAACTTTTTATCAACTGATAACATAAAAAAATTACATATGCGAATCACTACTCAGATTAGTTAAATCATTCTAGCGACAGCGTCAACAGTAAAATTAACGTAGCTGCGATGAATTTTTCTGATAAGGTTGCCTTAGTGACCGGAGGTGCCGGAGGAATTGGAAAAGGCTGTGTTGAGGAACTCTTAGAAAATGGTATAAAGGTAGGTAGCAATTTGTTTACTCTTCAATCACACATTTTAATGTAGTCTTATTAACCTATTAAATTATTGAGGGATATGGTGGTAGCGCTCATTTGGCGCAGATAGGTATAGTCAAATATGTCTTCGAACTGTTCGAAATATTGATTTTTTTGAGTTTTCAAAGTCTACTACTTAGGTACTTTCTTAATCGTTTCCTTTCGTCTTTTAGGTTCCCTCTCTAGAATACACATTAAAGGCGTTATGGACGCAAAATTATACTAAATACATCAAGAAAATAGAAATAGCAGACTTACACTTACATTGCGGAAAGATTTAAACAATGTCTCCACAACCCTTAGACATTTTCCAGATATTTTTCTCACTTTTAGGTCAACTTAGCCTTTGTTGGATTAAAAATCAATTTATTCCAGACCCTATACCTATACAATCAATTACACACAATTATTTGTATGTAGACTCTGGAATAAATTATAATATAATAAATTACTTAAAGGTCATAGACATCATACTAAGTCCTTAGACATTGACTAAAAGCTGATATCACCATCAGCGAAACGTCAAGACAAAGAATAGTTACGCGATAAGACCCGAAAAAAACATATCTACTATGGATTATGGTCGTGAAAGCCTACACTCAACTAAATGGTGGTTACTTTCATCGACCAATATTACAACTAACAAACTTTAAGGATCAGTTGAAATCTACCGTTACAAGTGAAAGCTTTTGTTTGTCATGTATTTTGCGATGAGATATACCTACCTACTGGAAAATTGAGGAATAGTTTCAGTATGTCATTTAAGTTTAGGTATGTGTAAGAAGAAGTAGTTGACTTTGAATAAAAACAAGAAAACACCAATATTTCGAAATAATTGGCCCTCTTACAAGGCATGTTTGACTATATTTATTTCAAATAATCTCTACTACGTCCTTCCGATATATTGGTTTACGGACAACTGACCCTGTATATTTTTACACCATACATTCGGCCGTTTACGTTTTATTTATGGAAATATTTGCATGGCAACTATGCTTTAGTACACTACAGGTCTAAACCAAGAAGATAAAGATTACAAGTCGAGCATGAGCAAATTTATGGATATAGGGCAACCTGATACTGATAGTAGTAGAACGGGGTCTATGTCTTGGGAAATGCAGCTCGATGTGATCAAAATCATCAAAATTTAGTGAGACAGCTAATGAATCTGGACATATGCAAAAGCAAAGACAAGTCCTAAGTACATACATATGTATGTCCTTGTATTCAATTTTGATTAATATGCGGCTCATTAGAATTTTACTTAAACTTTTCTACGTAGATTTGTCTATCCCTTCCTACTAAAAATTAAAAAAAACATATTATAGGTATATACAGACTTGTGTGTCTGTTAGCAATTAGATCAGTAGGTAGAAAACTTGATGTTTTTAGTATTTGTAGAAGAGATAGAGACGTGAAATCCAAAATTTAGTAACCATCGAAAAGAATTTTTCAGGAAATATTTATAATGTTAATCCGAAACATTAACAGATCGCTAGTATCCAAGATTCAGTCATACATTCCTACAACTCATAAAAAAGTAAAAGCTATGGTGTCAGACGTCCATTTTTACTTATTCATTATAATTTTGAACATTTAAGGGAGTTACGATAGCTGATATTAACAGTACTGCAGGAGAAGCAACCACTAAAGAATTCAACCAAAAATATGGCTTAAATAAAGTACTGTTTGTTAAAACGGATGTAACCAACACAGAAAATTTTGAAAGTGTGTTTCATATTTTGATTTTAGAGGTTGTATGTAAGTAACAAGTCTTTTTTTCAGATGCTTTCTCGAAAACTATAGGAGCGTTCGGTAATGTTGACATACTAATTAACAATGCTGGTCTAATGAATGAAATTAAATGGGAATTAGCAATCCAAGTCAACTTAGTTAGTATAACAATATCAATTCTTTCTATATTTACATATCTATCCATTAGATTCTTTTCCAAACAATGAGTTAAATTAACCATTTAGAAAATTGCATTTTATTTTTAAGATCGGAGTTACTATTGGAAGTTTATTGGCAATCGAAAAATATTTTCCAAAATACAAAAGTGGAGATAAAGCATTTATAATCAATCTTTCATCTGTTGCTGGAGTTGCTCCTGCTGACTTTTGCCCCGTTTATACCGCTACTAAACATGCAGTTATAGGACTTACTAGAAGTTATGGTCTTAATAAACATTTATTAGAACAAGGAATCTACGTAATGGCCTTATGCCCAAGCAGTACGGACTCAGCAATGGTAGATTATATGAGACATGTTCAAAGGTATAAAGACCTTTACGACGATGCTTACGCGAAATTCAGTTCATATTTTCAAAAGTAATGGTTATTAATTGGTGGGGTAATATCGTATAAATCAAATTATATGCTTCTAGAGCAACTACAATTGGTAAAGCAGCAATTAAAGCAATGACAGATGGAGATAGTGGATCGGCCTGGTTTATTAAAGATGAGGAAATTTATAAAATTAATTTTCCCACACTGGAACAATTGATTGGAATACAATTACAATAACATCAAATATGTATATATGAGACGTTAGACGGTACTGCACTCCAGTACACTGAGACCTACCCGAAGTTGAATTACACTTACTATTTTTATTATTGATTTTGTTGTAGATACTAGAACAGTTTTCTACGGAAGGAAACTATTTATTTAGAAACATAAATACTGAATGTAATAATGTAATATTTGACCACATAAATGTACAAACATTCAATATATTTTATCACTAAAATAAAATCTTTTTATTTTAAATTATATACTGACTTCCAGAAAAATTGGAACACCTAGAAGTTGTCGAACGATTTTATTGAAATTTTCAGGAAACGTCTATTTTCATGATTAAGATTTGAAAACAAAAGAACAAAAGCTTTAAAAGTTTTTTCAATAATGAGTTGCTCCGCCACGATTTGTAATGCACTCATCTAGACGGCTTGGCATGCTATTAATCAAGTGATCAGCTGCTTGTGGTATATCGTCCCAAGCTTCTTGAATCCGTTGCTGAAGATCGTGTAAATTATCTGGAGGGTGCGGTAAATTACCCAGTCGCCTACCAATCATATCACATACATGTTCAATGGGTGACAAATCAGGCGACCGAGCAGGCCATGGGAGGACGGCAATGTTAGATTCTTCCAAAAACCGTGTTGTAGCGCGGGGATTTTGCAGCCCCTGAAGATATGGAAGGCCACCTGGTTGTAGCACATTAGCAATGTAACCAGCTGCGTTAAGGTTGCCGTCAATAAAGACCAAGGGTGATCTGCTACCATAACATATTGCACCCCCTATCATAACTCCTTGAGTGAGGGCTGTGTTGCCACAAAAAATGTTGGATGTTGTTTTCCACAAAAAATGTTGGATTTTTACGTTCTCCGCGCATTCGTCTGACTCTCCTACGACCATCGTGGGCCCACAACACAATTTGATGCCATTCTTGCGCCCAATTAACCCTTTCGTTGCTCCACTCTAGTCTGCGTAGATGGTGAAGTGGTGTAAGAGGAAGACATAAAAATGGACGATATGAACGCAACCCATAAGATCTTATCCATTCGACAACTTCTAGGTGTTGCATTTTTTTTTGGAAGTCAGTATACTTTCACACTAAGCAGCGTTCGTATCAAAACATTCAGACTACCAAAAATTGATCTTAGAAACCTACAAGAAACAATGACTGTAGAATCGGAATATTTCCAATCATTTACTGTCGAGGAAATCGCTATTGTCTTCGAGAGTGTTAAGATGAGTAAAGCTCTTGGCCATGATGACATTAACAATCCTAATTTCCTAAAACACCTTGGGGCTCCAACACACATGGGGGCTGTCACGGTTCCTTACCGATATTTTGAAAAAACGCAGAATCGCCCGAGCTTTTAAACAATCGAAGTTAATAGCTGTATTAAAGCTTGCAAAATCATATGATAATCAATCGTATCCGCCCTATCGTTGTATTGAACGTCACTTATAAGCTGCTGCAGAGGTTTCTCTACCACATAAAGCAAAATATCTCTATCGAAAAGAACAAACCTAACAGAGGTTGTTCAGACCAAGTTATTTTCTCTAACCACCCACATAGAGACCAAAAAAAATTAAAGACTTCTGTAATGTTCATTGATCTAACTGTCGCTTATGATGCAGTATGGCGCAATGGGCTTATATATAAATTCCTTCAAATAATTTTCTTGAGAGCAACATCATAACTCATAAACACTATGCTTACAAACAGATCGTTCCTGGTAGACGCTGAAAATCCATAAATCCTAGTAGAAAACTACAAGACGAAGTGCCGCAGGTTTCTGTTCTAGCTCTCCACTTTTTAATTTGTATATCGCCGGCACACCACCAACTAATACCGGGAAGTTGGAATACGTATATGACTGGACTCGAACTACAACACGTATATTAATAGATGTAACGGAATCAACATCAACGGCTGGTTGGCTCCTGCTGTAAAACCACCTTCATAAATGGAGAATGGAGTCTACCATGGTAAAGACTATGGTTTGTTTCCACCTTAACAACAAAATGGCGAACACTTAGCTGAAAATATATTTTCATAATGATGAGAGATAGATGATAGAGATGCGTTCACCGCAAAATCGCCCAAGATACCTTCGTGTTATGCTCGATCAAACTGAAGATACCATATAAAAACATGCATCAACTTTCCAGAGCTCTGGTCTGGACTTGTTTGCGCTAAATCGCCCTCATGCGAAAATCAATAGAGCCAGCTCAGCAACACTAACCCTAGTAAACAAAATTCAAATATGGCGCAATTATTTTTAGTAACTTCAACATAAACGTATAAAAAGAACTATCCAGCTAGATAAATTTGTTGGTAATTTCATGCTTTAACGTTGAAGTTACTAAAAATAACTGCGCGAAAATTAAATTTTGTTTACTGGGAAGCGTATCATTTCCGACAATGTGAGATCAACCCCCAGGACTTTCTCTCCTGAACACATGTGCTGATAAGAGAGTTCGACAAAGTAAATCCAAATCCTAACCTCCTAATGGATGACAAAATCCGCGACCTATGGATCGAGAGTCATAAGCACTAGGAATTAGTAGCCAATAAATTGAATGCCACTCGCCCTGGGGAAATACATAGATGCCGCAGAACCGCAGAAATTTCCGCCGGCTGCGGCTGGCAAGTGAAGGAGTAGGTTACTCTGGACCGTGTCAGAGTTAAACGTGGTAGATATGCTGGCTAGCTAGGAGCACAGTCCGACAGCAGAATGTAGCTGTAGTACAGTGGGACGAACGATAAGGCACAGTTAAGTAGAGAGTAGCAGCACGTTTCGATTGATAGAGATTGTTGTACCTATAGATCGCCTCACTAGACGTCGCCAAAGTTGAGCCTAACCCGCAATACGTTTTTAGTCACGTTTATCCATTTTATCGTGTCATGATTGGTGTTTACTGTTCAGAAATTCTGATACGTGCCATCGATTACTTGGCATGTTGTATTGTAACAGATTAGAAATTATTGTCCGGTGGTTCTAACTCCTTTGATTGTAACTCTATCATTTCTATAAATGTTGTGGTTCACGATGACTATAGTTTCATGTTACTTAGTCTTTTTTGTATGATCACTTTCATAAGGCGGCTGCTCTATTTATA
>SMLS01073025.1:0-13455 GCA_004785975.1 Popillia japonica
TAATAATAATAATAATAATAATAATAATAATAATATATTTAATCCAATAATCCACACAAATTAGTACAAAGAACAGTACAAAGAGGATATAGGAAAGTCACAATACATGATATAATAATAATAATAATAATATACATGACAGTTAATACACAAACGAAACAGGTACTGCATGAGACAAAACTTATTTCTATACGTGCTTACTATAAAGGGAGCTAAGACTCTTGTATATTGTTAATTCTAAAGTACATTACAATCTAAGTATTCCTGTACACTATAGAAGCAATGCATCATTAGCATATTTTTGACGGATTTTTAAAAAGTTTTTCAGTTGTTACATTCTTAATACATTGAGGCAATTTATTGAATAATTTTAGACCAATTACTAAAGGATTGCGTTCAGTTATTGTTAGATTTCGTGTAGGCGTTAATAGTTCGTGTCTGTCTCGAGTGTAGTATGAATGAAAATCGTTGTTTCTGGGCAGCAGATGTATATTCTGATAGATTATAATTAAAGTCTCAGCAATATATAGACACGGTAATGGTAGCATATTTAACCTTTTAAACCAAGCTCTACAGAATTCCGGTGTTTGTAAACCTATTATGTTGCATACTGCTAGTTTTTGCATTTTAAATACTCGTTGCATATTTGGCGAAGTGCCCCAAAAAATTAGTCCGTATCTAATTCTTGATTCGAAAGTTGAAAAATAGTAGCACAACAGGACTTCCTTTTGGACCAGGTGTCGGAGTCTAAACAGGGCATAACAAGTACTTGCCAGCCTCTGACATAGCTTATCAATATGGTTGTACCATGTCAAACCACTATCAACATGAAGTCCTAAGAATTTCGTAGACATTACTTGCTGTGTTGACTTGTTTGCCACTTTAAGTAATAAAGACGTATCTATTGTCCTAGGTTGCGCACAAAAGTGAACAAAAACTGTCTTGTCTTTATTTAAGACTAATCGATTTTGGTGGAACCAATTGGAAAACTTGTTTAGCATGCATTACTACATAATTCGCAGAGATGGTGTTGCATTTACCTAGATGCTAGATGATCCAACAAATATCATAAAGACTACAAATTTGCTGTTTCGAAGCTTATTTCCCACTGATGACCACTAATATCCAAAATATAACAAGATAAATCTATGGAATATAAGAATATAAAGGTCTTAGCATGGTAATGGATTATAATTCTACAAAATTCTGCCTGGGAACTTACTTCAGTCAAAAGCAGGATTGAAGGAAAATGCCATATTGACAGATACACATGTAACAAATACAGATGGAATGTTATCTGTTGACATACATATGTATGTATACAGCAGCAATGGCTAAGATCTGGTAGATACCGGAGAAATTTAAGCTGTCTTGGTGACGAAAACGAGATGTTTAACAATATTGATCGGAACCCTACTGAGAGTATAGATCCAAGCACTTAACGTTCTTAATCCATTTCATAAGGTTAATGCTATGGTTGTAAGTAAAAGTAACCAAGACATTGAATGAATTGGGAATGTTTCTTAGATGTTGAAACATCCAACTTTGCAATTAAAACCTGCTACAGACAGTTGAAACTTACTTAAATCTGACAAAACAGCAATAGCTGGCAATAGATCTCCAGCTGATAAAATCAAATATGCCTACAGCGGTCCCAATAAAGATGGCAGAGTTAAAAAATGTAAGAGTTATCTATTCATTGATTGATAATAAAATCTTGAATAAGAAGAAGTACGTTTGACGTTTGTGTTTTCTAACTCGATTATAAAGACTTACCACCCACCCATTCCTAATTCGGACTTTTGACAGTTATTCCAACTTATTCAGGATTTGTTTTACATTGTTTCAGAAAATTGCCAACCAACTGGTGAAAGAAAAACGAATGACAAAAAGCAGTTTTTGAAGACAGCCCCTCCAAATACTAATCTTATATCATCTGCACTTTACGAGAAAATTGAGAGAAACACTACATTCTCCTTTCTTGAAAATAGAACCGTTTGTGGTTTTTGATACAAATTGTTCAAAGTTTGTTCTGCTTTAAGGAATAATCTAGAAAGAATTTGAAGCTTTAAAAGTTGTTCCTCCATTTTCTAAAAAGTGGGGGGAGGAGGGAGGAGGGAGGAGGGGAGAGGGTGGCTGGATATTATTTTGCAAAATTCGAGAACCATATAGGGGCAAACTTAAAACAACAAATTTTCAAAAGTTCAAATTTCTGGAACTTTATCCAAAATCGTTTTTAGTGACACGTCTTCCTTGTTCTTTCGTTTTGTTTTTCGAAATTCAAAATTATAAAAATTAATCCATATTGCTGCATTTGTTTTCTAAACAGCTTTCCAAACTCAACTCTTCTTTCTTTAAAAATCGCTAATCTAGGGTATGCTAGATTGGTTCTATATTCGTTAATAGTCGGAAAAATTGTTGCTTCTAATTATTTTAATTCTTTTGGATATAATAATAATAATATAGTCTTTATTGCCAAGGTTGCAAAGATAATAATAATAATAAAAAATATCAATAAATAAAGAAAAAATGCACCAGCAATCACAAGGCGAATTCCAGACAATGTCTGTTTTCAAATTAACCCTGGATATAGTTTCTACCATAGAATTTGCCTAAAACTAAAACCAAAACATGCACCACTGCACCATAATGCCAAAACTCCCGAACAACAATACCAAGGTATGCAAACAATATAGGCAATGATAATAGTAAAAAATAATAACAATACCTATAGCAATAATAATAGCATAACAAAATTAAATAGTAGTAATACTGATAATAATATTATTGTATATTAATATACAGTACAACCTCGATAATCCAACCCCCCGGTAATCAGAACCTCCAGTAATTTCAAATTCACGTCACTATATACAACCAACATATAGATTTTTAATACATTACTTCATACACAAGAAATTTTTTTTTCTTTCCATATAAATACATATTTGTATTCAATGGGCATTGGAAAATGACATTCCAATGAATCAAATATTGTTACTAAGGCAGATGCGAGAAAAAGCGACGAAACTCTACATAAATAAATCAAATATCTTGAAACAAAAGTCAATTAAAGATTTTTTTCATAAAGAATAAATTTTAATGTTATTTTGTAGAATAAATATTACTTTTGAGCTTATTTGTTGTTTTTTTCAATAGTTTTCTTTAATCCGAACAAAAGCCTAATCCGAACAGTGTCGTGCTGAATTAGTTCGGGTTATCGAGGTTGTACTGTATATATATAATTTTATATATTATTATATATAAAATTTCAAATTTCTAAAAATTGAGAACGGAGGCGGCTGGCCAAAAAATTGATAATTATTCTGGTAAAATCTGACACAAATTTACGTGAAACAATTTTCTAAATTTGAATTTTTTTAAAAAGGAGAGCTGATTTCACAGTGGTCCACAATTAAAAATTAATTAATTAATTAACAAGTAGTAAGCAACTTGGTGTATTATCTACTTGGTATTCAGGCAACTCACATATTCACTCTTCTTGAATAAAGCTGCTGATGTTTGTTTAACCTGAATGCATATCTATTGCTATAATGGAATTATTTGAGAGTTTAGAAAGTTGTTACTTTGAATTTTTTGATTTAAATAGCAGTCAACTTGATCAAATCTATGTACATATGAGTACATATGAGTGCTAGCATGAACGATTTTTGAAATATTGAGTTTATCAGTTTTTCTTGAGGCTAAATCAACAACTGCTAGTGGAGCATGAAGCTATGTTATCATTGTTGAAAAGTTATTCAGAAAATATAACTAATTCCTGTACATGTGCAAGTAAGTCCCAGAATCAAGTAATAACCGCTCCCATGACACTCATTTATTGTCACTTATATAATAATCTAAGTTTTCTCCCTGTTATATAAGTTATTGTGCTCGTCAGAATTTACAGGTTGTATCTTAATTCCCTACCAACACTTCATCCCCAAAATTACATCTTATGGATAAAGTAATATAAATGTATTACAGCCGCTAGCACGAATAAAAATAACCCTTTCGCTTCGAAGAAAACTTGTGTTTGAGTGCTATCGATTAGTTCCAGCTCCATATCCGGATAAAATATTTCCCCTTCGTATACCAATCACATATTCTATCCGGAAGGTATTCGCCTCATTAGCTATATAAACCTTCGTGTATCTATCCATTTTTTGTCGTTGTTTTTTTCGCAAAAACAAAGTACGAACCAACAACAACTTCCACCCGGGCGTTTAATTAAAAATAATTACAGTTTTTCCCCATAAATTCGCGAAGTAATAAAATATGGACATCATCCGAAAAAGGGTTGGCAAATAAAATTTCTCTCATCGGTAGAGTAGTGGTGGAGCTACTGTACTCTTGTGTTGCCCGTTCGCCTCCTCCTACCCTCCGCCGCGACGTTACAACTGCCAGAAAGAGAAAGAGAAGTATTAGAGAAAAAGAGGGTGGCGGTGGTGGCGGCGGAACGTTTTAGGGGCGCTACATAAGCGGCGAAATGAGAAGAGATGATCAAAAAGACAGAGAAAGATGTTTGGAAAGAACGCCAGCAACTAACGGCAACGGAAGAGGAGGAAAACGTAGTTGTGTGTTGAGATGGTGGAGGAGGAGGAGGAGTTGAGGAGGAGGAGAGATGAGAGCGAGTAGAGTAGAGGGTGTAATTTTTAGCGGAGCACTGTACTAGGCCCATAAAGATTCTTTCTCTCGACGAGTATTTTAAAATGTAGTTCCTGAGGAGATGCTAGCTTCTAGCTACTGGTGCTTGCTTGCTTGCTGTTGCTCCTACTTTCTTCCTCGCTACCTCGACACTGCTGCTGCCTCTTTTAGTCTTGCTACTTCCTTCTGTACACGATTCTAGCTTTATTGATTTTATGTAACTAAGACATTCTTCGCGTATATACCGTGTGTATCTATATATATATATAGATGTATACGAAGAGAAATTTAAGTTTTAAAACTAAGCAGTAGAATTGGCGGAGTGGTGTGGTGGCGCGGAGGTTGGAGAAGCGGAGGTCAGGGGCTTTTCCATCTCCGGGTAGCGCTAACGAATATTAACGAAAACGGAGCATGACTGTGGTCTTTTCGGAATGTCTTCAACTGTTATATACTTACATACATACTTATTTTTCTGGAATTCATTCTCGAATGCGTGTTCTTGTCTTTTTATTTTGTTTGCTGAAAAGTTGCAAGAAGTTTGCACTGCACTTCCTCGTTCTATTATCTTAATCCAAAACAAATTCAAGAAAAAAAAGAATCTATATCAAAATTTGTTTCAGAAATTTCAATTTAATTGGTCTGTGTGAATTTGATTTTGCAATTTATTACTAATTAGTCTTATGTTGCTAGTTAGTAGGAGTAAGTGTAGGGTACTTCCGCATATAGGAAGTCATTATTCTAGTTTCAGCAATGGGTGCAGACATGCTTAATTTATGATCATCTGGGTCATTAAATTTAAGTTTGCACAAATGTATTCCCAATCGTCTAAAATCTGTTATATGATACAATTAGCAATGCCTAAAAGTTGCTTGACTTGCAAACTTTGATCACTATAAAGTACAATACAAGGTGATAAACTTTTATTTAATTTAAATATTGCGTCAGTAGTGCCAAATTTGAAAGCATTTATTTCAATTAAATCCAACCAAACTTGTTTTTTTGAATGGCTTACATTCCGAGAATAAATCAATTGTGTGTTCAAAGATAACACTACGTCTAGGATAGGTGAGCCAAGAAGGTAAGTTAATAGTTAGGGACTAAATTATTAAGTATCCACCAAAATGGAATTAGTAAGAATATGTGACTTCTAATGTCGTAAGATTTTTTTGGGAAAAAGTTTGAGTGACCTGCTTGGTGAGCTAATTTTGTTCTATCTAGAAAAGCAGGTGTATTGGCATTGAAATGGAGATTACTCTGTATTATTGTTTCCACAACAAGAATTCATGAACTCAATACTATGTAGAATTTAATACTTATTTTTATTATTAGAAGTATTTATTCAAGTTTTTGTTATGGGTGCATCTACAGCTGCTTGTTAGACTACCACCATAATTGTTGTTGGGTATTTTTGTGTGCTTCTAGGCCAGGCAAACTTATGCCAATAAACATTCCAATAAGATTTCATATGTATTGCCCAACCTCTAGGCTGGACACCAATAAATTAAGTTATTTGCTGAAATTGCAGCTATTAAATTCTACTTGCTATAGACACTCAACGAATAGAATTTGTAGAATGTTTAGTGTATGGTTTCCCCTTATAAAACCAAACTCTATCGTATCAGATCATTCAATTTTGGTTTTTGCCTCAATAAGCCTATCATTGGAATCATTTTATGGTCTCGTTGGAAAGCCCAAGAAGAACATAGAACTACGCAAACTAAAACTATACTTAACAATATGAAGAGAAATTTTAACTGGATATATTCTAAAGATTTTCAAGACCACAGGGAAGAAAAGAAAGTATGTAGTTGAAGCATGTAATCATGTCTAATTTGACCACGTATAAGATTTTGATACCAACGGATTCATCGTAAAGAGTTGCTTCATGGTGCTTCAAGAGCAAAGATTTAATTAAGTAATCGTTTCTATACAGGGATTCTTGAAAGACTTCCAAAACATATCAGATGTGTGAGACCAACCATCAAGAATAACTAAATTATGTTTCTGGCTAGACTAAAACTTTAAGGTTGAGGCTATTTTTTTTCTCACATTTGAAAATATTTAATCGACTCTAGCCAATTAGATGAAGACTGTCTTACCATCTGATTTGCAGTACTGTTGAGAGCTTTCTACTGCGGTTATTATATTATACTACGCAAGAAAAACTTGTATCGGAAATGCATATAAATTTTAGCAAATTCGGAAATTATTATTTATTTATTATTAATTAGAATTATAATTAGTTTCCTACATTATTCTCTACATAATCAAACGACACAAAACATATTATAATAAAGATATTATTCTCATCAATACGTCCAAAATACCTAGCAGCACGCATTTCTGCAATCGTATTAAGAATTCTCTTGTTCGACTTGGGGAGAGTATGTCATCCAAACCTGACCATTCACAACTTCCTTCCTTATACCGTACGCACCCCTAAGGTCTAAAATGAACCTCGAAAGGGATGTCCGACGCTATCGATTACAATTTAACGCGACGTAAATCAAATTTGCTCAAACTACATACTATTGAAATGTGACGTGATATATGTATAGGTACATTAAATAATATGTATTTCAAGATGATTTACTATGATCGCAATATCTTAAATAATAAAGCTTCTTCTTGAGTGGAAAAAAAAACTTACGAAACAGTACCTACCAGCTGCCATTATAAATATTTATTATGAAAACAAAATGAAAGCTAAACAATATAAAATATGTATGTACATATTTATGTGTATAAGTAGATAGGACAAATTGTTAGAAAAGTAGGGTTAAGGAAAGCATTCTATATATGTTTTGACAAAACAGCAGGATAGAACCTATGGGGTTTAATAAACAATTGTCTAATACAACATCTGTTTCTTCTAGTATACCTTGAAATGTTTACTAGACTAAACAATGGGCTAATGTAAACATGTTTGTCATTCCTTTTTTTGGGTAGTTTAGGTAAAACTTGAAGAAATATTTACGTGTATATAGTCCTCATTATAAAAACTAGGGATGGATATAATATGTCGTCTAGTGATTTATTGGCATTACGTGTACCTAAAGTAAAAAGTTTGCAACACTCTTATCTTATCTCTAATTTAGGGGAAGCAACGTGCTTGTGTTCTCTAAACTGTTTAATACAATCTAATTTAGATGAATTAATGGAAATTTTTTGCAACAATTTAGGCACAACATCCTTAGGTGCTTCATTTTATAAGTAAGTAATTATAAGTAAGCATATTGCAAACCGATTTAGTAGAATAGTTTTACCCGTGCAGGCTCCATCCACTGATTTATGATTGGGTACAAATGAATCAGTTGCAGCTGCTTCATATATGTAATTGATAATAATGGGACCACCATTTTTGCTTCTAGACAAGCTTGATTTAATATTAGCAGACAGTCATAGTGCAGAAATTTCTAAAATCTTCTGCAGCATAACTGCAAATTTGGCCTGTATTTCATGGCCTGCATGACATTTCAGAACCGACCGATTCAATACCAGAATATTTTAATGCAATTCTCACCTGATGACGACCGCAATTCTTTAGCTATAGTTTTGAAGTCAAGAGCGTTTAGGCATAAGCTTCTAGGATTTTTTATCCACAGCCGTTGTAAATACCTATAGCTACTGAATTAGTGTAGCATTGCTTTCTTTTACAATATGCTGCCATTGCCTTCTAAGATTTGGGAGGAGATTTAATTACCTTCACTTACTCATAAATGGTTAACTGATATGGAAGCAAATATATATAAAGAGATACATTTTATTATTTCATTTTTAACAGATTATGGTAGTTAATATCACACCATATTAGCGGACAAAGTGGCTGTGTTTAGAATCTCATAGTTTTAATGCACCATCCACATAAAGCGGCAAGTTGTTCACCTACATATATTGGCATTGCTTCCTGGTATGTATTATAGGCATCCAATATTGCTCAATGACCTGTCATCTGGTCGCAAACATTTTTTTAAATTTTTTCTTCTGTCTGGTAAGCTTTTTTCTAAAGTACTTTCCAAAAAGTACCAATGGTCCTGTCACCTACTCCAATCAAAGAAATATAAATTAGTAATTTTCTTTCAATAGATTTCACCTGTTTCGTCTAACTAAGACAATTGAACAACCGTCTAAGGTGCTCATGATAATTGCTGCAGCAGTGGCTTCAATCATTGTGGTAGCATCTTTATCTTGGATTCTACCTCCTTCTTCTTCCCTCCGCCCTTCTAACTCCACTATAAAAAGTCTTGAATGGACACTAACACACATTCATTGAAAATAAGAGTCTCTGTGTAATGGATTTGTTGCGTTGAAGTTTTTATTTGATGTTTTACTGAAAATGCTGTCAGCTTCTTCAGTAGGATTCTAAAGCCTGATGTTGTTGCCCTTTGCTGCTCGTTATAGTCCTAATTTCTTTTTGGCTTTGCTGATTTCTATCTTCCAGTGTTGGATATCCTGTTGCTATTCTGCAGTAGATTCTCCTTCCTCATTTGTCCAATGTAACTTTCCACAAAACTGCATTAAAGTTTATGAATGCATTTGGTGTGTAGTTTAGGTAATCGATCTTTGTTTGCTGGGAGTTTCTGTCGTTTTTTCTTGACAGTATTGAACTGTAGGTACAATAACGTTTTTATTCTCCAATATTCTCTATAATTTATCAGTCATTTCCAACGCCAATCATTAGGCTTACTGAGGCTTCAGTTTTGTGACTACTGCCTATTGGTTTAGTCAAAATAGGGAATTGGGGGAGATTTTGCCCGTTACACAACATGAAACCATAACAATGATCAGGAACCTATGAGCCAAATCAAACATATGTGTAAGGCTAAGTTTTGTTTTTGGTGGTAAACAATCATTTGATCAAGAGAGTTTTGCAAAATATCTACAGACATACATACAACCAAACTCCAGTTCTTTAACGTCCAATTCCGCTCCAATTCTATTAAATTACAACCTATTGTACCATCGAGATTTTGCACGTTCATTCATGTTTGCGTGTAGCTAAAGAAGAAGCTAAGGAACGAGCTGCATAAACGCCAATATTAACACTATTATAATTCCACAGCATATAGCGGTGGTTGAACCGGGCAGATTTTCTATTCGCATTCAAATCGCGATATATGCGATTTTTTCGGACCGGCGACGAACCACCAGTGCGAAAAAAATTCATGATAGAAAACCGGTTGCCTGTGCAAATACTTCTACTCTTGTCAAATGCGTATGAGTATTGTGTGCACGTATGGGGGACATGAACACTAGCCGCGTCGAGACAAGAGCACATCGTAGTCCTGCCAAAAGGGTAAACCCTCGAGATGTGTGTTTATAGTACGTATGCGAATTTGCAAAAGGGTGAGAGCGAAGAAATATATCGTTGCTGCGTACGGTAGTGGACAAATTTAAGTTATCGTTGAGGAAAATGAAAAAATACCTGTTTAGAATTATAAAATTTTTAATTAACATCTCCTGTATAGTTGTAGAAATTATACGCTTCAATTTTTATTTTATTTTTTTTTGAAATGAATGATGTTACTGGAATTTTCATCAAATCAATGTAATACACACAAAATGCTCGCTTAAAATTGTCCAATACTATACACATCGTCTACATTACACCTCTTTCAGCATATATGAGACGACTGATGGGCTGTATTCGTAGGTACTGGTCGTGTCTGTAGATGTAGTAGTAGTTATACACATATATCTGCTCAAGAATAGGTCAGCTATCAATGCCATCAAGTAGAATCGCGATATTATAGAAAGACCAGTCGTCTCTCCTCCGGTAGCTTTGGTAGGAGGGTTTGCAGATAAGAATGGACCTTTTCGTTCTCCTCTCGCAAACTGGATGCTACCGGGCTAATTGAAATTATAAATGTCTATACACGCAATATAAATGCCATATTACGTATTTACGTCTTTTGTACGTTGTAAGTTTGCGTTTTGATGTATAGGTATCCCTATTATTTACGGCCGACGCAATTTCACCTATATTGTACTAACTGTGTATTACGTTTTATGACAAATAATTCCGGTCTTATTTGTTACAAAACTAAATAGCGCAGCTGCAACTGTTTGGTTGTAATTTTTTGAAATATGTATTCTGAAGAATTTTTGCCAAAGGATTATTTACTAGTTTGGTCGAAATAAAAGATGAATCTTATAAAATTAAATTAATTGATTTCTTAGATTATTTTATGAAACTATTTACGAATGAATGATATCAATTATGAATATCATAGTAAAGGCGAGTAAAGGAACAGAGACCGTAAGATTTCTTCAGCATTATAACCTAGAGTTGTAGGTTTATTGGTTGTTCGTTGGTTATACATATAAAGAACCAGCAAATTAAGAATTCTAATCTATTATGTCTGCTTCAAAATTGATGGCATCCCACTTCTGAAAATCCTTCGAAAAGTATGAATATTCTAATTGCAATCTAAAATAAATATTGGCCAAACTTTTACCATCAGCTTTGTGCTAACAGCTTCATATTTATAACATCTTTTCTAAAAGATGGGATGACGTTAAGTCTAACACAAACTATACATCGGTTTCAAGTAATTTTATAATAGGAGGGTAAAGATGTTTTGAGGCATGTTTTTATTTACTCATTGAAAGTAAGGTCTTTTTCCCGGTGTAATGCACGGTCGTAATATGGACATAAATCTAGTTTTCGTGGGTTTGAAATAGTTGAGTTCCACCAAACAAAATTGAGACAATTTCGTTGGACAAGGAGGAGGAAGGGGGGAGGGAGGGGGGGGGGGAGTACTTACTCTTCATCACAGATTTCTTTAGCGTGCTAGTACTCAATTAGAGTCATGGGAAGAAGAACACTTCTTGTGTCTCATATAAGATCTGACAGCAAAACAAAGAGATAGATCATAGATTAAGATATTTCTTGATTTACAACTAGCTTAATGAACTCCGATGAATTTTCCATGTATCATAGACATCTTCAGAAGGGTATCATTAAAGATATAATCACGTAGAAAGGCAGACTGACACAATCACAGAATAGGCTACTGTGTCGACTAAAGAATTCAATTTGAAAATCTACAAACATTTTAAGTATCTATTCCAAAATTATATTACATTAAAGGTAATTGGTTCTAAATAGTTTGCTGAAGCTATGTTTGATGGAACCTTTTCTTTCTAATATCAGAAAAAAATCATTAAGCCAGGAACCTTTTGATAAATTTTTTCAATCTGGCAAAATAATCTGAAGTAAAGTAACAGAAATACCATTTGTTCCTACTTTAGAAAATGATAGATGAATTTAGAGATTATTAACTAGTTGTCTGTTCCAAAAGGGAAACATAAATAGCAATTAGTGGAACGCTATTTGCAAGAAGCTTGCTAATATATTATATTTGGCAATGCGTTCGAAACAATATGTTGTTGTTTTTTCTAAAAGGTTCTTCTCTTGTCTTCTGATGGATGATAGTTGGAGCGGTTTCTTCAGCTTCTTAAGGATGTACATTGAAATATATTTAAATGTATGTATTACGAGATTTTTTCTTATACTACCACTTATACTACTACATACCTAGATAATCTAAAATATCTAACAAATTTTTAGTAAAGTTATATCTTCAAGAAACAAAATTTTCACCGATTTTAACGCAATAAATTTTGCCACCTCAAAAAACATAGGTATACGAGTCCAACAGCAAACTCGAACACAATTTTTCATTCTTGCACATTTATTTTTTTTTAGAGTGCGTGTTGCAATAGTTTAGTGGAAAACATACAAAATTAGATTTTATCTATACCGTAAACAAGGTCAAACAGATTTTGGTTTATTAAATGCGGAGGGCGTATGAAAAACTATCTCAATATTTGGATTATTGCCATACGTAAATTGTTTCGACACAAATTTCGCCAGCTATAAGTGGATACTATATTTCGTATGGTCAATAATGTAAATAATTGTAACGATCGAATTTACGAAATAATTTCGCAAGAATAGATTGCTCGGATGCGAGCCGGAAAAATAAACTCTGGTATGATTTGTATGATTCTCGTCGCAGGTATTGCTCCTAGATCGTTAAACAGGAAATTCTTGATAGACTAACGAATTTATTTTCAAGTCAATATGCTGAAACTCTAACGCTGAATTTATTTAAAAAATTATTAAAGGATAATTATATTTAACAGAATCACCTTATCTTCTTATATTGCTCAGTTTTTAGAGCAATATCATTCTTAATAAATTGTATCAACTACATTGTTCTTTCTTAAAATTGAACAGACATTGAGCACTTTTAAGCTAGATTGTGGATTGAAATTTTTAAGACTGTTTTAAACAAACGATTAACAAAGTTTTAAGAGCTGTAAAAAGCATTCTTTTATTGTATATACAGGCTGTCCGCGATATACAAAGCATGCTTATAAGGGATGATAGCTTCAACGATTTAGAAACAAAAACATATGTATAATACACTTCCGGTCTATCTGTAAGCGTAAACGAGAAAAAAACTTATTTCTAAAAAAACTTATTTGGTCAAACTGTACAAGAAAACTCATCCATATTGCTTCTTAAATAACCAAAAAACCATATCAAAAATTTAGAATTGAAAATAACTGAAAAAAACGACGAAAAGGAATATTTTAATACATTGAAACGGAAGAGTGGTGTCATTTCTCTTACGCTATACTGTACACGTATTCAATCGAAGCACGGCTGCAAGCCAAGCATCATATGTTTATAGGACCTTGAACTACATTAGACCATTGTATCGTACGAAGTCAATGGCCATACGTTTTAAAAATATCCGATCAATAGGAAAGAGGTATCTTTGAGTTTTTTTTTTT
>SMLS01073026.1:0-29974 GCA_004785975.1 Popillia japonica
TTCATTCGTCATAAACATCTTCTTACAATACATATTCTGTGCTGCATGGCTGTTCTGCATGGCTAGAAATAAAAACATTCCCATATCTGGATCATTGATTAAACAATAGATGCTAGAGACAGCAAGAAATTTAAACATTGACAATTTTGCTGCTGCAAATAGTTGGTGGAATGTTTCTGTCGAAGGCACAATATCACTTTTAAATCAATTTGTGGTGAGTCCGCTGATGTAAATTTGGAAGATGTAGAAGCATGGAAATATAAATTACCATTAATTTTAAAGTATTAATCCCCGAAGGATATATTTAATGTTGATGAAAGAGGTCTGTATTATCGCGCCATGCCAAATAAAACTTTTGCATTAAAATACGATAAATGCAATAGCAAAAATTTAGCAAAACAACGGTTAACTATTTTATTCTACGTAAATATGGAAGGCGACAAAGAAAACCCTTTAGTTATTGGAAAAAGTACAAATCCTCGGTGTTTTAAGGGAAATCATATCGACAAATTACCTTTAGAGTGGGTGCATAACAAAAAGGCTTGGATGACATCAGATCTTATGACAAAATGTATACACGTTTATTTCACTTACATATGTGTCTCCGTATTCTCTATTTTCAGTTTAAATAAAATCATTTAAAATAATATCCAAATGAATTTTATTTCTAAAAGAAAAATAATAGCAATCATGTGAAAATATTTGCTTGGAATTTGGCGTGACTAATATCCATCCCCTGTCTTTTGCGGACACCTTTGAATAACGGCCAACAATTTTGATTTTTTTAGTGGCCGCTAGTCGCAGGTTTTACTGTATTTAACTTTTCACATATTTATCTGATTTCTTTAGGCAATATGGTGTATTTTGTACCATTTATTTAATTTAAAATAATTTAATAATTTAAAAAGATTAAAATAAAAACTTTTCTTCTTCTTTTTACTTCATTAGCGAATATTAAAGAACTCAGAAACGTATCCTGAATATTATGGCGCTTCATAGCGTAGAAAATCTTGTCTCGCTGCAACTCCGTAAATAACGCAAAGCAATTTTCTTTGCGCTGACAGCTAGGTACTTGCCTTTTTTCAGGTACGACATTGCCTGCACAGTTTATGTATTGTTTTCCACTATTTCTGTTAACTTTCCTTTGATTTCTAACCCATTCTTCTGGATTTCACAAGTGCTTTTTTTGCAAATTAACGGCATTTTGAGAATCTGAGCTGCTTCGCGAATAATCCGGATCAGCATCACTATCATGTGACGTGTGATAAGGATCCACTTGATTTACTTCACTAAATTCACTCATTTTCTTTTTATGAGCTACTTTGCACCTACAGATTAAACGTCAGAACTATGTATGTTTTATCACAACTGGGGCCACTGGCGGAGCAAGAACAAGCTATGTGAAGTATAACATCGTTTCTATGAGAGATATATGGACGATTCTTGACCAAACGATGAAGGATTTCGACAAGTGCCTATAGGTTATTGATGATGTTATTTTTGTGAAAAATGGCGTTTAGCCGGTTCTTGTACCAAAGCCTTCATTTATAAGAATAAATTACTGACTTAATGATATTATCGGTTTAATTATATTAAGGATTTTCTGAACTTCTTTTACTGAATGTGGTAATTTGAAACTTGTTGCAGTTTCGCATACGACATATTGTTGGTAATATACTTTAATGTTAACATCACAATAATATCCTTGTACCGAAAGTTTCTTATGGATTAACTTCCTTGGTTTCATAGAGATAGCTGCAATTGCCTTTCTCTTGATAGAATTGCCAAGCCTTTGTGTGTTTCGAATACGCTCATAATTTTCATGGTTGTGGTCGCCAAAAAACCCTGTTCAAAAACAGTTTCACATAAAACTGCCAACATATTTCCTTTGTTGATTTTATTTCACAATAATAGTAAAATTTTCTCTCATCAACAACACCTTCCCACCTTCCCACCTTCACTTAACATTTCCGTAAACTCTATTGTGTAATAATGAACATGTTGCAAACTACTTTACCAAAGCGAAAGTTTGCTGATTGAAATTTGCTAGAAAGTCATATTCAATTACTACTTTCAATGATCACCAGATTTCTATCCTTTTCTTACTATCTTTAGCTGATAACGAATTTCCTGAAAACGTGATCAATAGACTTAAATTGCAAAGAGACTAATAATGTATTTTAATTAAAGATGTAGGTTGTCTTAACAAACTCATATGATGAGGGATACATTCATCAAATTAAAGTGCACGGCAACATTGTCAAAAAAATCAGAGGTTTGTTATATAAATTCAAGTATCTACGAGAGTTGTTAAGTCAAAAACAGATGAAAACATTATATTTTGCTTTAGTACAATCACATATACGATATGGCATTGTTGGATGGGGTGGTGTAGCAGATTGCCACTTAAAGAGTTTAGAAGTTATTCAAAAATACATATTGAAAATTATGTTGAAAAAAGATCGAACTAACCCCAGTGACATCCTTTTCAGTGAGCCTGGCGTAATGGATGTCCGACAGATATACTGCTTGGAAACACTCTCATACCTCAAAAGTAGGAAAATTAAAATACCATTACTCAACCATGATTATACATAGTACAAGAAATAAGCTCGCCATTACAGCAAAACTTCGACAGTTAAAATCAATTGGCCAAAAAAGTTTCACCTACCTCTCACTGAGACTATACATATGATCAAATTCATGAAGAGCTTAAACATATACCATTCTCATACGTCTGGAAAAAGAGAATTAAAACATGGATTTTTGGTAAGCAAAGAAAATTTTATCACGACATTATAACCGGAAAGGATACTTCCCTGCAAATATAATTAAAGGAACTTGTATAGCCTCTATACCAACTACCATGACAATATAACCGAAAGAGACACTTACACTTATAACCGTGCACACGAGCTTTGAAATAATATAATTAGATACTCATAACAAAATACTTGTGTTTTGATGAGTTATTCTCCTTTTGTTTATTTTCATGTAGATTGCTTAACTGTTTGTTTTAGGATTGAGATTGGATTATATCTATCGTTATAATTATTGTTTGTAAATTATACATATGTTTGAGTTTGGAAAATAAACATATATTATTATTATTATTTAAAATAACCATCAATACATGTGAACAAATGGAGTCATCTATTTAACCAAAGAAGTTTATTTGGTCGTAACAGAAACAATATGTCCATATTACTCACTTTAATATACAAAAAGTACTCCATCTCATTGGTTTCAGGTATTCCACGCATATCAATTGTCCTTAGTGTTTTTTGTCTTGTAACTAATTTGTAGCTAATTTTTAAAGAATTTATATATTCAATTTTCAAACTAAACAGACTTTGCCTTATTCTTTGGGCAAGTGTTTTCGTATCGTACTAAATATGAAGTCGAAATTTTAACTAATGTGTATTAATTTTAAACCTAATTATATTTTATAGGTTTATACTAAAGTTTTATTAGAAGATTTATCTTAGTTTGCTTGAATGGACACATTCCTAATGTGATGGGTTTTTTAGTGATTGACTTGATGTGGTAAACCCACAGAACCGGTCGTTTATATCAGTGTATGTATGTACATATTTGTGAGATAACTGGATTACTTCTTTTATTTTTTGTAGTTTTTATATTGCCACAAGAAATATTGTAATTAAAAAAAAAATGTTTGAAGCAGCTGCCACCAAATGTATATTGAAAAAACTCTTTCTTTTTTATGGGCATTATACATGTTTTGTTGAATATTGATATGTATATTATTGATGAAGCTTGCCGAAGTATCGTTTTAATAACTTAACAAGTTTAAGTAGTACTGTTTCCAAAATAAATAAATGATATTTAAATAAATAAAGGTTCTATAGGTATACATAGATAACATTTGTTTCATGTAACATGTGCCATTTATACTAATAGATTTTGCTTAGAAAAATCAATTTTAGTGCATTTTTATTAGTCTCTAGCAACCAATAAATGAAATCAATAGTTCAACAAATTATGAAATGTACGTGAACCAAACAGAATCGAAAAAGCTGTGTTTATTCCACAATTTACTGGTCATTCTAGGTCCTAATACTGCAAGTTGTGTGTATATAAATACATACTCGTACATACCTATAATGTAACTTTTAAATAACTGCCTAAAATAAATATTGCAAAAAAGCTGAAAGTTGTACAAATAGATTAACTTAAATTAAGGAAGGTCATATCATAATTTAGAAACCGAAAGAAGTCAAGAAGGAACTAAAGTAGTACTGCTTAACATTGTTGACACATGTATTTGTAACAATGACTTTTAGCTAGTAGAAAAATTAAAAACCTTCCCGAAATGTATTTAACTCAACTATAATCAAAAAGCAATGCAGAGTGTAACAACACACCCAATCAGATACTTCCCACTGTATACACATCTAAAGAAACTTCTAAAATAAGGTACCATTCATGTCTCCAACCTATTGCTTGTTGTTACTGAAATTGGACATCGAACATACATTCTCAAATATGAATTTCACCTATAGAGTTGATGTAAATGTGATACTTTTCGAATCAACACTCTATCTGAACCCCAAACATACATTTCTATGGTAAGTAACAATTGCATAGAAGAGAATCATAACCAGTTCTGTGGTAATTGAGCTTTCATTTTATGTGATATCTTTGTAAACGTTAAAATTAAGCCGGGAATTTATTAAATCCAGTTCTGTTGAAACGTTTTACTCGATAATTATTTCGGCAACTTGTCCCGGAGTCGTTACCATTTTCATGTCGAAAACATCATCTGTTAACTTAATTGGATTATTATGAAAATTCCTTAGACTGACTTAACAGCATTTTTTAAATGATCGACGATACATTTTAGTCATCTTTCGGATATGACTAGCTAATAAAAGTTGTAATAATCGTTAATGTAAAGCTATTTTAATTAAGATCGACATCTTAGGCAATAATTCCATAAAATGGTGAAGGTGAAAGCAATAACATAATGCTGTTAGATACTGATGCTGCTTCAGTGCTAGATGTTGCTGACTGTGGATAAATCCTATCGTCACGTTTAATGAAGCGGTAGCTTTAATTACATGCATTTTGATTTTTTTAAGAGCATTACATTGTAACTGTTGCATAAGACTCCTAACTGAGATTACGTATAAAGTAATTGATACTTTTTCAAATGACTTTAAATATTTTTACGTAACATATCATACGTAACAGGTCAACATTTTTAAATAAATACAACTTGATGTTCAAATTACATTAGATAGATTAGTACAAAACTTATCAAGCCTGCCAACACCAAAAGCTATCCATACAAGAACGTAGTTATGTTGTACAATACATCTGCAATAAAAAAATTTATAGTGCATCTCGAAGTGTTGATCGTATAGGTAAAAGGATTATTGCAACTATATTAGGCTATATTAAAATTTTGCGATTTCCTTTTTTTATTAGTATTTTTACATGTCTGTTCAAGTATGCCAACATTCCTATATTTTAATTATTGTTTTACCTGTATATTTAATAAGAATTTATCTTATAATAACAGACGGTTTTAGTATCTATCAACATAAAGACGTAGCTCAATGGCCACTGTAACCAAGGACAATCAAAATATCAAGATCAAGATCAATAACAGACGGTTTTTATTTTTGCATTTATATTGCTAATATAACACCATTTGCTCTTGGCACGCAGTTAATACTTACTAGTGAGAAAACCAATGATTTATCCAATAATTAAACTTAAATTCGCTTCGATAACGTGAGAATCAGTCACAACTATAAAAATTCAAAGATTTCAATGAAGTGCTAGTGAGTTTGCAACGATAAACGACCTTTAGAAGAAATAATAAACAAGCAAAACTCCAAAGATCTACTCCTAATTCCAGGTAATAGATATAAATAGCAGGAAGGATGAAATGTAAGAAAAAAGAAGAAAAGCAGAAATAGACAACTATGGAATAGTCTTAGCACATAGACGGCCGTCAATAGGATCATCTAATCAACTGTTACTTGTGCATCACAAAGATAGCAGGCCTCTCTGTAAAAAATAACAATGTGATGTGTAATTTAACATCGGCGATGCCCTTTGCGTTCCTATGCCACTAGGGACATAGGTATCCAGATTTTATTCTCTGTAGATCCCACTGAGCCACATTTGATAACCTAGGCACAACTAAAAGATTTAGTCCGTGATTTACACTTAAGTAAAGGCAAAGCCAACTTACTTGGCTCCAGATTGCAAAATTGGAATTTATTGAACCACAATACCAAAATTAGTCACTTCCGTAACCGCAAGAACACTTTTTCTGAATTTTGTTCGACGGAGAAGAGTCTTACCTACTGCAGTGGTGTTAGCGGTTTGATGACAGCCCTTGTGAACAGAAACCCGAAAAATGGCGGCTATTTATTTTTTGCATCTAAATTTAGCTTGAAAGAACTGCTATTGCATAATGGCAATGTATTGCCCTTAGTTTCCATGGCATATTCAGTTCACCTAAGGGAATCTTATTAAGCTATGAAAGGTTTATTAACGAGCGTAGACTATAGACGATACGAGTTGATAATATGTGGAGATCTAAAAGCTATGGCTTTGTTATTAGAAACGCAACTGGGATTAACAATATAGTTGCTTTTTGTGCGAATGGTATAGAGTGGTATGGTGTTGGAGAAAATAATATTTTGCATGAAAGCTTTGTCCATAAAAACAAAATTATTTGCCTTTTTTGCATATAAAGTAAAAATTGATAAAGGAATTTGTAAAGGGACCGTGGCCGTAGTGCTTTTCCATATATAAAAAGAAAATTTCCAAAAGTCAGAGAAGCCAAGATAAAAGAAAGCCTCTTGTGCGTCCCCAAATTTGACAATTAATGAGCGACAAAAGTGGTTTCAAATCTCTAGTAATTGACTTATTTGGCAACAACAAAGCGAAAATTGACAAGAATCCCGTGGAGGAAATGTTGACAGCTTACCATAAAATGGAATGTAATTTGTCGCTAGGGATGCATTACTTACATTCTCATAACAATTTGGAAGCTATAAGTCATGGACGTGGTGAGCGTTTCCACCCAGACTTTTCAACGTTTGAAAAACGGTGCCAGGGAAGATGGTATGCAAACATCTTGGATGATTACTGTTGGTCACTGATTAGAATAGGACTTTTAATGGGTGTTACGTATATTTTATTATGTTAAGTAATGATGTAATTACTTCAGCCTTTTATTTCTATACAATATTTATTTTTTCTCCGAAAGCATACGTGCTAGCGAAAAGCCAAAAGCGGATTAGGATTCAGCATAAAAAATTGAATTAAATTTACTTATTTGCAACTAATAACCAGAAATAAAGTTTAAATTTGTTGATCAGGGTACTCTATTCTCTAAGATACAAACAGGGTCCTTGAGTTATATACATACTTGTTCTTCATTTAGTACCTGGCATTACGATATTAATTTCTTGTTTATAATAACCAACATTACATAAGCAAAGTTACTTATTTCATATTCCTACTGTCAATTGGTACAATGAACATTTTTAAGTTGGTATATTAGTACCATATTGTTCTAGTTTTGAGTAAATTATAGAAGTGTGTCGTGCGCAATGTACAGCTAAATTACATAGTTTACATCGACACCTTGAGTTTACTTGATTGTAAAATCTTGCCAAGTAAATTGTGTAGCTATTGCAAGGGTAGGTTAGTGGATTTGCTTGTATGGTATCAGTATAGACGTTTATACCGACCTCGTTTATATGTTAGCCTTCATAATAACAACTTAACCATTAATAATTTTATGGTTTCTCAAGACTTATTCTGTACTCACTGCTATTCATTAGTTTTGCATAAACGACATGCAGTTTAATGTGTCTGGATCACACTCCACGTCGCGTCGCCATCGTGTCGATGATGCTAATGCTGTAATTGTTGCACGAAACACGAGTGAACTGATATGAGCGCTGTTGTATTAAATCAATTAGCATTCCGGTTTAATACGTACTTCTATTGAATGCATAAAATAATATATACTACCACATGTTTCGAATCTGATTCCTCTATATTACGAAATGATTTTATTAAGAGCTCGGTCTACGCTGCAGCTGTTAGGACATTCAGAAATATCAAACACACAGTTAATCAAATATCATCAATTTATGCACTAATGGTAAACTTGCGCCTTCTTAATGTCACTGTGCAAGATATACAATCAAATTTGTTCTATTCACATTATCTGGTCAAGTTAGGTATATGTAGAGCCCGAAGAGGTTGTTGAATTCGGATACACATAATTTAAATAGAAAATCAGATGCAGTAGGACAGAGAACTTAGAGTTAGATATGCAACAAGTTTCAATGAAAATTTTTATCAAGAAACCGTCAATATATTACACAAACCAGATTCGACGGGAAGGGTATGCTTTCAATGTTGGCGTAATTTGTCAAGCATGATGAAGTAATAAATATTCATAATCACCGCTCAAGAAGGCAAAATCAATAATATGAGTGCACTGTAAACTGTTTTTATACTAAATTTCTATAAAACGTACACATGTATTCCTATTAGGTATTTTCTTAAACAAGTTTTACTATGTGAAATTGCAACTTGTATAATAATCTATGTCTAATGTCTCTTCTTTCGAAAATCAGTATTTCCACGCTAAAATCCTTATTCCCTGCGCTAAAATTTAACATTAAAAAGCAACAAATTTTGAAATGTAATTTTTGTCCCCACTTCTTACAGTCCTTTACTTTATTCCTCCAATCACTGACTCCAATTTTCTCTATATCTTCTTTTACTTGCTGATACAATCCTTACACCTTAGTCCCACGTCTATAACTTGTTTATCACACTATTGTCCGGCATTCTAATGATATGTTTGAGCCACCTACTTCTCTGCGTTTTCATTTTATTTACTATTTTTGCTTCTGCATACACGGTCTTTATTTCCATATTTGTTCACCGTGTTCACTGCCCATGCCAATCTTCAACTCCTTCAAATATCTATCTTAGGACTTTTCGTTCCCAAATTTACAGTTTAATTTCACGAGCTCTAGTAATTGTTCAACTTTCATAGATGTACAAATCCACAGAAATGATTCGTAAATGAGTATCTTGGCTGCCTTACATACATTTCTTATTTTTAACATTTTTTATAATGACCCCAACGTTCTCTTACCTTTTAATATTGTTTGGTCTATACCCACGCCTTCTTGGCCTTTATTCGTAGTACTTAATGCTCCCCAATTATGAAACTGCTTTGCATTTTCAAGCTTATATTCTTTTCCACATGCCTTAAAGATTACATATTTATTATTTCTATTTATTCGTCATGTAGGGTTGCTTTCTCTATCAACTTTTGGAAAACCTTTTCTAGTTCCTTTTTTTATGTTGTCAACAATACTATGTTGTCGACATACGCAATGCATTGTTCCGTATGTGGTAAATTAAACCTGATGTTTGTACATACATTGCTTTTTCTCCTGTTTACTTCAAGAACAAAGTTAAATTTCCGTATAAGCCTATTTAACAAGGCTATCCCTCTTTAGTTTTCACATAGGATTATGTCTCCTTTCTTAGGGATCGGACATATCACTGCATTGCTACATTGTTCTGTCATTACCTCTTGCTTCCGTACCCTCCTTATCAAATTATGAACTTGGTCTTCCAAATCGCCCCACCCCCCGCTTAATGATTTCTGCTAGGATAGCATTTCCACCGGTGCTCAAAGTTGTGAACTTCTTTCCTTTTGTAAGTTTCATCTATTAGGTTTAGTCGATTGCATGTTCTTTGAGCTAGCTTCTTGGTTTCGTTATAAATTTTTATGTCTTCTTGTGTTCTTTATTTCCGTCTACTTCTATCTTCGCTTTGTTTCTTTCCATTAAGGCTTTTTGCAGTCTATGTCGAACCACCCTTCGTTTCTCTTTTGCTCCAAGACACTGTTCGGCTACTTTTATCATAACCGCTTGAAGTATCTCCCATTCGTCATCTACTGTTTGTGTATTTTGCGGAGCGTTTTCCAGATTAAACTTTATTTACTTTTTAACCTTTTTTACAGTTTCCTCTTCTAGTAACTTTACTGCCATGTTTTCACCTATACTTCTTGATTTTCTTTTAGGTAAATTTTTTTATATAAGCTTTCCTGTAACTGATATATAGTCACTGTCGGGATGTACTCCTCTATAACTGGCAAAATGTTCAATGGTTCTAGCAAGTTTCCTCTTTATCAATAAATGATCGATTTGATTTTTGACCCGTCCGTTCGGAGAGATCCATGTTATTTTATGTGTTTTATGGTCAAAATCCGTAGGTACTCATTATTTTCATTTGCATTTCTGCAGCAAATTCGATCAGCATTCTTTCATTCTCCTTACTTTCTTGGTGTGATCTCTTCTCTACTGTTTCATAATTATATACTTTCGTTTTAGTGATACAGCAACATGGAAATATGGAAAGTACGTGCTTTATTTAAGCAAGTTTTCAATAATTTTTGCACGAATGCCTAAGTATTTATACCGTATGTTTGTAATCTAAATCAACTGTATCTAATAAAGTTTGTTGCTAATGGAGTGGCTACTCTTTACAGCTTTAGTTTTTAATTATCTATTTTGTCGTGGCATACTTTTTGTAAAACATTTTGTTTGCTATTTATGTATGATACAGCCTTTGGCATATTCCTATATCCTATTTCTTGTAGACAGCTTATCTACAAAAAAGGACATACATACTTAGGATTTTTTCGCATTTGTTATAGAAAAGTGGCTGTAATTTTTATTAATAGAAATCACTTGCGTGCATCCTATTTCATACTGTAACGGACGCTATTTTACGATTTATGCTTGTACTGCCTAACGTAACAATTCTTTTAAGATAGTTCACAAGAAAAATATAATAGTATGTCGCAATAAAGATAACAAGACAGACTAAACTTAGATTTAATAATTTACTATTTAATACCTTTATTGTTCACCAAGTAAAATGTAATTGTTTAAATGAATTATATGTATACTAATAAACTGCAACTTTTTGTACTTGCTTATATTAACTTAACAAATCAAACATTTTATGCAAAAAGTAAAATATAATTGTAGTATGGCTGCATAGTAGCATACGCTATAAAATTAACTGTGCCGCCACCATTAACCTTTAAAACTGAATTTTAACAAACTAAGCAACGCGGCGATAGTCAGTTTTCAAAAGACTATAACTAGTACGGAAACTTGAATCATCGCCCCCAGACACTCCCTCACTCTAGTGACTAATGAAAATTAATTATACATACACCCTCCTCTGACAAAGCAGCGGTACTTACTGTACGAAGAAGTAACCGGTGAAGTTAAAATTCCCTGTACATTTCATGTGATTCATTTTTAATATTGCGGAAAATGTCTGATTTATGTTTCCTAATGCTTTCAACTTTAATGTTATAAAGGTAGATGCAGTCCATTGCTTTGTGTTCTAATTAATTGAATGGGCATCAACACATCAACACGGCATAGAATAAAAAGCTTTGAGAAGTAAAAATCGCAACTAGTAACATCTTCAGTAAAAAGGAAACTAACCTGACGAACCGAGTAATTAGAAAAAATTGGCAATCGTTTACCATTGAAGATGGCATGGAAACAAATTGGAACTAAATTATACATAACTGCTAAAAGTCGGAATGTAAATAAGAAGAGTTACAGCTTGGGAATTTGTTGTATAACAAAACTGCTTAACATATATGTATTAAGGACGACAATTACTGTTTGGTACGTGCTATGTAGATTCAACATGATTGGTATGGATGTATGTTTTGTAAAAATTGGACTTACGTTTTATGTTACATTAGCTACATAAACTCAGTAGCGATGTCAAAAAAACAGACAGCAATCTGAATGTGTGCAAATCATTTTTTAAATTGTTTTTTCCCATTTTTTTTATAATTCTACGCTAATAAATCGATAACAACAAGTATCGATGGCACGAACTTACGAAACATTTATGTATGTATTGTACTTACATCAACCACAGAACGATTACTTCTTCATTAACCGAACTTGCTTACCTTAGTTAACGAAGCAGGCCATAGTATCGGGTACTTAATTAATTAATGCGAGACTAGGTGCTTTTTCAAGATTGTATATACCTGTATATAATAATTAACATGAAATCCAATATCGAGCGTATGTATTCAACCATGCACACCATTCATTTCGACCGGACCCGGCTTTTAAGTCTTTAATTATATTTATAAACTGAATCGCCGCCATTGTAAATATCCTTTACTTTTAATATCAAAAGAGAAATATTGATTATGGCAACGCATTAAGTAATTAAGTGTTCGATGACCAATTTGTTAATTATATCAGATGCCTGTTTTAATGTTAGTAAATCTTTACGTATTCCTATTGTTATTAACCTAGAGGCGTAGATTGCGTATCTCCGTTTTTGGTGTATAATTTCAAAGTTATTATACAACAAATTATAGCAAGTCAGTTCAAAATAAAGTAAATACGCTAAACCTTTATCTCTTTAACGTTACTTGCCTTGATGTGAGTGCTTACCTCTGCATACCACACTAGCAAAGATAATAGACGTTGCGGTATCAACCAGCTATCCAACTTCCAAAACTACTATCATAGATCTTGCTATGTAAATAGTATATGTATAAAAATGTGGTACCATATGTAATAACACTACAATGCCATAAATAATGTTACGTTGATAATTTTTCAACAACAAATGCCAGCTTAACCATGGTGGAAATAGAAAATACTAGTAACAAGATTCGAAATCCGAATTGTAGGTACTGCTTACTTACAACCAGCTGCTCTTATCTCTACGGTTATTGAGCTGTTAAATAATATCCGTATTGGAGATAATGGAGCTACAAGAAAAAAGAGTAGCATCCACAGGAGCGTGGTGCATAGAATGGAAACTGTGTCATTGCATCAGGGTTATAACCCAATATTGTAACAATCTATGCACACATACACCTGTGGTCAAATATCTACAGTGTTACAGTGTTAAAAATTTTCAATTTACTAACTAATGCGTAGCAAACATGATAACCACGCTATGTATGTACATATGTAGTTGGATCCACTAGATAGTTTGTTTTCCAATTTATTACTACATTATTGTACATAATATCCATGGCCACATAATTGTTTAAAATTTGTTATTGTGCTAACTATCGCCTTAGAAATATTTGAGGAGATAAAACTGTAATAGTGACAAGTAAATTATCGGTAGAATTTCTTGCAAATTGTGTAAGTTTAGTGACAGCATCTGTTTCATATTCAAATAACCAGCATGCACACGCAAACAGCAATCACCAAGCAGTTGCAGTTGCAGTAACTTTAGTGTTCCAACAACTACCGCCTGATTCTCATCAAGTACATATTGCCGATTGTTTATAATAATATAAGGTATTTTATTTAGCAAAAGACAAAAACATAGTATACTTTGTGTTTTGCTATACCTAAAACGCCGAATAAATACAGTACCAACGTTTGGCAACGCTGCACCGCGTCGACATTGAAAGCGCCCAACTCACATTTTGCAAAGTAGTTGCATTTGACACTTCTCGTGAAAACCTAACCTTTAATACATACAGTCCGGTCACGGAAGTTGGGACACTTTATTAAATTGAGGAAATTGTGCGATAAAAATTCAATAACCCGAACTGTAGTATGTAGTTATTGCTATGAGTTAAAGACATGATATAGCATTACTAGGAATATTACAATAATAGTTTTTACATTAAAACTAACCCCTAACAAGAGAAATTGCTTAACAACCAGCATTTATTAATTTAGAACTATTGAAGAAAAGAAGTATTAAATGTCTGGCACTCATTGTAAAACACGGTGGTGGTATTGTTATGGTGTGGGGTAAATAAATTACATTTATTCTACTATTGTAAGGGGATTCGCCGATCAACCAATGGTATGCGTTATTTTCCATAAGACGATTTAATGAGGTAATGCACGTACAGGGTTGCTACTGCACCTAATCGCCGTTTCAAGCAGTAATTATTTTCTACACACATTCATTTAGACAATGCTACATTTCTATTTGCGGAAGTCCCTACAGAAATATTACGTTAAAAAGTGTTTAGCACACATTACCAATACTATATCATTGTAAAAAAACAGAAGTGGTCCCAACTTCTGGAATTGCTACTATAATGACTCTTGAGCAATAACAAAAACACGATAAAAATTACAAATATGAAACTCGACTTATACTACCGTAGTAAATTTTTAATGATCTATCCAGAAACACATTTTCAAACAATTTATTTCTTAATGAAACAGTGGGTGGTGAAACCGAACCTGTATAATTTATTGTACAAGTGGCGGAGTATAGCTAGACATACATACATACATATATAGTTTTTATAGTCGAACATAAAAGAATTACATGAAATTAATTTCTACGACACAACCATGTGAAGGTCGGGCTCTTTCATATTCAATTTCATATCACACGCATTGCATCACTATGTCCGCCAATAATAAATACTTTAATTTAAACAAGAACAAAATTTTAATAAAACACAATTGGCCAATTAAGTCTGTATAGAAATCATTCAACCAATTAATGCAACGAAATGCTTTATCCTGTTTAAGAACTACTCGTATGTAATTGGAACGAAATGATCGACTAAACGCAACGAACAATATTTCTTTTGATCTATTTTCAGGGCACTTTAGAAACCATTAGATCAACATCGATTAGTGAACAAGATATGAAATGATCGCCACAGAATTAAACACCTCTTTCTTCGTTTCACAGACGTGCGACTTCATCGCGTATGCTAATTATTAATCTCAGCTGTGAGACCTCCTTTAATCAATTCCTCCTCGGAAAAATTAAATTAAATCTTGCCTAAAAAGTAAATTTAATCTAAAATTAGACTATGTGAACGAGCAAACCTCGAAACCCGATTATCGTAGTCTTTTTAATTAACATCCCCTTATTCGTCTTTCTTGTTTGAGAAAAAAAAAAGAATTATTTACCTTCAGTGCTCGTTATAACCACTAGCATCATGCTAAAGTAAAATTGTTTCGTTTCGATGTACGAAATTGTACGTATCGTGTGCAATGCCAAGTTCCGGCGGAGTAATGATTTACGTTTCTTTTTTCACAATTTTTACAGTGACCTGCAATTTCCCTAATGAGCAAGGCTGCGGCGTTGTATTCGGCAAACATTATATATGGAATAAATGTCCTCGATGTTCCTCATTCAAACCAATTATTTTAATGAAATTGTAAATCCAGTTGTTATTCTTTAGTTAAGGGTAATCTTTAAGGTTCAGAGTAATTATGTAGTTGAATCGTAAATTTTTTGTGATAAATTATAAACCAGAAACTCAATAGCTTTCAGCGGAAATAAAAAGCGTTACACAACTGCTTTCAATAGTTTATTTAGAAACTTGAGTCAGGTTTACTTATGTCGTATAAAAAATGTGGGCACTATTAAGGAATACATATAGATATTTAGAAAAATACAATGAGAACCTCGGTCCACATCCTGTGCCACTGCGTAGGCCTGGCAAGGACAAGATTTCTTACTTTGGGCACAGAATATCTCACAGCACAGAGCTACATACAGGAGCCGCTCTCAAGGACGTTAAGACTCATAAAGAGGACAAAGTTAGAGGGCGCCTTCTAGGATTGCTGGGGATCACAATAGACCGGGAAGGTCGCGGTGAAAGAGGCCCGTGGGGCCACCTCTAATCTAACGTATTTATATTAAATATAAATACTATTAAGTAATACATATAGATATTTAGAAAAATACAACCCTATGTTTACACAAACAAATATATGGGAAAAGAACTTGGCGAAGTTGTCCAAAAGAAATGAAAGGATGTTGAGTATTAATGTTTCTGATTTTCTCGAGCTATTGTAAGCTTAGAGACGTCTCAATAAACATTTTTGATTAACAACTGAAACTACAGCTTTAAGAAATCATTTAATTTGCGAAAATGTTAAAACAATATTTTGCCCTAAGTGAATTTTTGGGGTCTATAGAGACAGATATTATATGTATGTATATGTAATCCTAGAAAGATATTTAACTTCATCCGCGACAGACAGAGCACAACTTGGATTCCAAGTATCTTGTCATTCAGCTAAACTGTAACGAAACTTTATTCTAACTATCGGTGCGTTTACACGTATAGTCGAACCCCCATATCCAGTCCCCGATTTACATACATACGGTCCAAGCCTTACCGCGGTTACCGAAAACCGCAGATAATAGCAAACATCTACCAATTCTCCTTTAAATACAAGTACATACACATACAATGTGAATAATACGAAAAAAAAATTTACTTTGACCTTAACACAAAAATTTAATTCTTTCATCGTCAGAAGGTCACTGTCAGAAGGTTTTCGCCTCTAGCCTGGTTGACACGTCGAGTTACCGTGACCTTCTGACGCCCCTCACCTACCAGAAGGTTTTCGCCTCTAGCGTGGTTTACACGTCGAGTTACCGTGACCTTCTGGTACGAACCCAGTTAACCTCTTTGCTCCTGAAGAAGCCGCGTACATTAGTGGCGAAACGTCGAGTTTATTGTATATCTTGTGCATTTTATTTTTATTTTGTACTGTATATATGTTTTAATGTTTTACTAACCATGACACGGTCAACACCCGGAAACCCTCATTATAGAGACTCGGACCGCGGAAGCCTTCGATATCAGGTAACCTTCCTCTTCAATAATCCTTTTTAACTCCGCCGGAAACGTAGGAGCAGCTTCTTCATCAACAGATGCAGCTTCTCCAGTGATCTTCAAATTTTACAAGTTATATCTGCTCTTGAATCTTTAACCATCCCCTTCCTGTGAATGTTTTATCTCCTTGTCAGTGCTCTTCACAAAATGTGTAAATATATCAGTGAATAATGACGAATTGTAACAAGAAAAAGTTTCGGTATGTCGCATCGTCGCACCGACAAATGAAACCGTTCATAACTGAATCTCTAGATACTGAAACCACGGATACGGGATTCCGACTCTACATGAATTTAATGCCGCCAGTCGCTACTTGCACGCCAGTTCCCAAATCACTGCAAATGTATAACTACTTGCACGCCAATATAGTAGTGGTGCATATATGTATGTCAGAAAGTTAGTTGCCTTTTAACTTTTCCATGCGTCAGTGAAAAGTGACTAGCATAAAAAATATTCATTGCAATGTGTTAACATAAATTTGCAGACCCTTCCATCAGTTTCCAGCAACAGGTATTACATTTGTGTACGTTTTTCATGTTTAAAATTATAAAAAAAGAGCAAAAAGATGCACCTAAATTTTGTCTCCGAGCTATCCATTTTCCTTCAATATTTTGTTTTTCTTTGCAAATTCTCAATAATTTGCTAAACCATAACTGTTGCAGCTATTAGTGGCATGCTTATGAGACCACTTCAAAAGAGAAACTCAAACTGGATGTAAACGTTTATTGGCGGAAGAGTTGAACTGGCGCTGGTACTGACGCCACTACAGTAATGTATTCGTAAACGCACCATATTGTCAGAGCCATCTTTCTTTGCTATTGGGTATACCATTTTCTTTACCACCATCTTTGAAGAGGATGTAATTAAAATTATGGGTTCCTTTCGTGATATTGTCGTAACTGGCGATGATCTTTTCATCGTTCACTCGTTCATCTTGATCCGTCTTTTATTTTACGTAAACTTGCAACGGTTTTTTGCCAAGCCTTTAACTACGATAAGTAACTTATCTATAAAAAGTGGTCTTATGGAAGCGAACCAGAATTTGTCCAATATTCCAGAAAGGTGCAATTATCTTAAATTAAGAACTATAGACTTACGTATATCCATGCTGTCAATTTTTTTTGCCAATATCATTCATATCGCCATATCAACATGGTTTCGTACACGGGCGTTCAATAGTTACTAATCTTGTAACGGTTTGTCAATATCAGATCTGGATAAACAATGACCGATATACCGATTTTAGTAACGCCTCTTATACTGTTGATCACGCAATTTTACTTCAGAGGCTTTCTGACTTTGGTTTAAGCTTCTCCTTCTTACAACTAATCGAGTCTTATTTAATCGAAAGATGTAATTAACTGCATCCATCCTAAAAATTATAAATCCTTCTTTCCATCTATTGGTGTGCCACTGGGTTCAAGCTTAGGCGCTCTACTGTTTATGTTGTATATAAACAACCTTCTAGAAAATTTATCGTGTCCTATACTTGCGTATACAAATGATCTTGAAGGTTATAGGTCTATAGCAAGTTGCGATGACGTTCTAAACTTACAGGCGAATATTCATTTATCGACAGATCTATTAGGTATAGATTGAAATTGCTTTGTTTCTTTCATTAGAAAACGTAATCCCACCGCATCTGTATATAGTATAAATGGCAATCTATTGAAGACAATCGACATGTTCTACTTGTGTACTTTTCTATTCTACTATGAGCTTTTTGTCACATATTACATCTTTCCTTTTCTGCCTCTAATATATTGGAGTTTGTAACACATTTTTTGCGATTTTTTCAAAACTACCAATCTCTAAAAACGTTATTTCTTATTTTCGTTGCTAATAAATTATATATGCGTCGCAAGTCTGGTCACCACACTACATCTAACTTGAACTCTCATTTGAAAAAGTCCAAAGACTTAAATATCTATTCTTATCTTATTATCCAGATAGTTTTTCCACTTTTTAGGTAAATTATAACACTGCAATTCGAACAAAGATCAAGTTTATTCCAAAACCTTTACAATATATATAATCTGGTTTTCGTTACAACTTTGTCAGTGGAATAAAATTGACATTTATTTCGTGTCAAATTATAAATAAATAACTAGCCATGCCTATCAGCAAAATTATCTACAGAGAAAGAAATTCAGTGATATATAGGATTATGTTTACTATATAGTGGGCAATTTAAGATAGTTTGAAATGTAAATTTATAATCATAACAATAATGCTCCTTATATCAATGTATTTTTTTGTCAAGCTCTAACAATTCTGTTCAAGGACTAGGGAAAAACATGGCAAAAAAATCTAGTCAAGAGCTTAATTTTATAAAATTCAGGCGTCATTAGGTGATTAAATTATTATAAATAATACTTAAATTTTCTATATCTGTTCTAAAATTGACCGCGTTATTTTCTTTTTTAATGTATATCATTTCATATACTAATCTTTTTTTATAACTATTTTCTTTTTTTAAAATCCTATCATTTTCAAAATCAAAGTTATAATTCTTTAGAATGTTATGCGTTACAGTGTATTGGTGATTATACAGTCGTTTTTTTAAATACTGTCTAGTTTGCCCTACGTAACATTTATTATAGTCTTTGCATTCTAATTTATATACGACATTACTTTGATTATCTTTTTTAATCTTAGTTTTTAAATTTGTAAATAACTGTCTATTCTGTAAAGCTGATGGAGTGTATCCGTAACAGGGAATTTACTATACATCGCTACTCCATAGACATGGGTATTACATCTCTAGGCCTGTCAAGATACACTTTTTATATGAAAGTTGGTCCATGGATTCATTGATAATCCATCTCTTCTTTCTTTAAACCATTATTATATTTTGTGAAAAACATAAATTTACTCATTATCAACTCATTATCACCGATATTTATAATATACACACATAGACGTATGGAGTCATAATCGACTAAACTGTCATGTCAGCAATTTGAATGGAAACAGAAATCAATAAAAATTTCACCGCGTTGTTACAATAGACTGGCGATTGCATATTGTTAACGAAAAATGTTTTCCATAAAATAATCTACTTCAGGGAATATACAATTGCGATATCGAAAATCTAATTTCTAAAGTTTGTATAAGTATGTGTGTATCCTACATGCTATACGATAATTTGTTTTCCTGCTATCGGCTAAGTAAGTTGATTATTATAGCATTGATTTCAAACTATTTACGCTTTGTGTACATTGGCTTCCCTTGACAAGGAGAATTTAGTTGTCATTACAATAATCATACGCTATAGGTATGCGCATAATGCATAAAATACAATACTTTCCTGTTAAGTAAAAATTTGACATTGGTAAACGAAACGCTCTCTTCGTTTAGGTTTTTCGATACCAAGAAAAATACATGAACCTCGCGCCATAACTTTCCCAATAATAGTATACAGTCTACAAGGCACACATACATAGCTCTGCAAAATTAGCCGGTATATTCTAATAGTGGTGAAATCCCAAATGCCAAATATTCTAACACGTTCAAATGCGAGATCTGGAAACTAAACTGTCTAGGTAAGCAGAAATACTATGTAGTAGTATTCCATCAAACTGCGTACTGAAAGAAATCAGTTGATTATTGATATACATACTTGTAAACTAGAGCTGCACAACAAAACTCCAAAATATCTATTCTATACACTTGATATGTGCGGCTGCTATACGCAATAGTATTGTATACCAGTATAGCCTGGTTTCAGTGATACTTCAGCCACACATCTATTATACACCCTCCTCGCTCCCCCAAACTTTCTATAAACCAGGATACCAACCACACCCAACCAAAATCGTATTTATACCGATTCTATTTAGCACAATACGAAACAGTGTTAATGAAATATATATGTATATACATTTTAAAGCATGCCGTAATTGTAATCCACTATCCACAAAATACAGTGCTCAAGATGCATGTGCAGAAGGCAATGCTGAAGATCAAGACATAATACTACTTTCCACGTAAGGTCCTGGGTACTTAAATTCTATTAGATATTTGTAAAGCAAACTTTACTACAGTTTAAATCTCTAGCGTTTTTCTTCGATCTATTATTTGTCTAGACTTATCTTAACTTTACCTGATGCGCATATAATATTTTCCTTGCATCATCTTCATTATCATTATATGTATAAGAAATTATTAATATACGCCTGGGTAGTATCTATAATTATGACATCTCTGTGTACATACATACATATCAATGCGGGGAACTAGAGACACCAAAATTAATATTCATCCGACAGAGCTTTAATGATAACCATCATTCACCAACAAATTGAACTGCTACCGCGATGGCAATATTTTCAAATGGTGAACAGATTTGATGCCATATATATAAATATGTTATTGCGGCTATAAACCGACCTCAAAGAAAATTACTTTAAGTTAGTAGAAAAAACGGGGCAGTATATAATCTTAGTCTATTATAATAAGTAGCAAATTTCTAAAAACCACAATAAAATAACCCCGAGAATTTTCTAAATTATAACACAAGTAACATTTTACGGCTATTCTTTATACTCGAACTGAATCAAAACACATTTTCTAAAGGCCACCAAATTTAAAAGCAAATCACGCAGAGCAGGTAGGTATGCGTCTTAAAAGCTGGGTTCTAAAAATAACACCTGTTTACCTGGCTGCATTAAGATTTATTACAGAGTAGATGCTGTCATCTTGCACTCATCAAAAATAATATCGTTGTGAAATTACTTCACACAGAAGGCGGTAAATTACAAAAGTACATATGTATATATTATTTTTCCAAAATAAAATATTAACGAAAATCGTTTGTACCTATGACAAATGGGAATCCTTGTTTGAAATTAATTTCAGATAGTTTTGTCGCGGCAGTATTTTCCAATTAAAGTCAATGATTCTTGTCTTATTTTATTCGGATGTCCAGACGTGAAATTCTGTGTCGTCTACATTACTTCAAAGTCGGATGTAATTTAGTCGTTTCTCACCTACTTTCTTTTCGTGGGAAAATTTAGACGATAAGTTAAATGATACATTTTTTATTGATGGATTATTCTGTTAGCGAAAGTTCTAGTCATACATCAAATAAACTTGCTTGGACGGCATATCCAACTATAATTTGCGAAGATGTTGCCGCGTCCATACTGTTTGGAAAGTAGGAAGTATCTTATATCTGTGGTAATAGTTGTTGTTGCATTGCTCCAATAAGTTTTGCTATTTTATTACATCTTTTCGAGAATATTCAGACTTTCAAAGAATAACAAATACAAATGTTAACTCTATAATAATGTTGTAAACACTTTGAATAATACTTAATACACCAGTCTAACATAAACCTTTATGTATATATATCATATTTAATTCAAGGCATTATTAGTCATTATCGATTCTTCCATATATTTTTTGCTATAAATGACCTTCCTTATTGAGTAAATTATTAAGACATACTGTACTTCCGTTGCTACGCTACTTATGCTAAAGCTAATTGTTGTTATTTGCTGAAACTTGATAATTGATTGCTGCAATATTCAAAATGAGTAGCCTCATTTACCTAGTTTACAATATATTACTTAAATAACAGTTTGACTACGTTTTCTGTATGTCTACGATTAAAAAACATAAATCCTATACCCTGAAAATGGAAGTAGTTGATGTAACTTTATAATTTGTTTCCCATATTTAAGAGTATAACTAACAATTAGTAATAAATTTTACTTATATCAACTAAAATATTTAGTTTAGGTTTTATATGAAGGTGAAGCGCTATTAAATGCGATTATGTTTGTGAGGGGTTAATCTATTTATCCTAGACAATTAATCTATATTACATAGTCCGCTCCGCATTATTTATACTCGTTACTGGTCGTAACCCAATTACAATATATATAATTTGCATCATTTTTTTAATGAATTATATGTAGCATGCATAATGTACGAGATACTGCACTCTTCCCTTATCCCCAATGTTATACCTAAGGTTTAAATTTACAAAACTAATATGTACGCCATATGAGCGCCTGCGAATGACCGACGCCTAAAGTTGAAATTAAAAGAGAGACACAGCTAGTTTCCGTTTGTTAGAACAAGAAAGTCGCATAAGCTACATTCTACTGTGCTATTGTAATGGCGAAAGCATAGCTTGTTGCATCTGTATATTATACATAGATTTTCCATTTCGTTCATCGCAATGCAGTGATACATTCGATTTCCCTACAGAGTCGACGATCGAGGGCAAAAGTTAAATTCTATGTAGACTGCAAGTAGAATGGACAGTCACTTAATACGGGCGTGGTAGCGGTATTGCGTAGATCTTCCCGCTTGCAGTCGGCCAATCATTAAGTCATTACTGATATATCAATCCATTGGTTGACGAAGTTCAGGCTATATATATCCTGTACAGCATTAGTTTCAAATAACTCAAAATAAAAAGTTAGGTGAAAGATACGTACAGCTAGGGTAAAAGTAGTCGAGACGGCTAAGCGCGGCTGCAATATTTGCTTAGCGGCCGAATAATTCCGAAACGTAAACCCTGTCGAGACATACACCCGCTTCGTGTCTAACATTGCCATTCGATTCCATGTGTCCGTGTCGCAAAGAAGGGTAAATTAGTTTAGTACATGCGACCGATAGCACTATAATTAGAGGAGATTAAATGTGCATTTCAATCATTGTTATGCTCGCCAGTCGCATTTATCTTAAAATAAATTCATTCCACTAAACAGAACTTGGTATTTATCGCAACACATTCCTACTAGTTAATATTATTTTTTAACAAAATGATTATAAAGGAATATTAGGTGAAATAATATTTTCTTCTAACTTGGTTCCAAGAATAGGTCATCATCTGTATCTTATTCGCATGTATTTTATTCTAACGATCTTTATCATTATCTCCCTCTGATTATTGAAATTTTGAGAAAGTGAGAATATTAAGTGAAATTATGTTTTCACTTTCGGGAGATTAATTTTAATGTACTGTTTTTGGAATTTTTATAACAAGGTAATGTTGTTCTAGAGCAATATCGCCATACAGTAACATAACGCGAATATTTCTGAAGACAGAATCCTATTGAGAGATGAATATGTTTTTTGTAACTTTGTCATTTGACTTGGCATGCGGGAGTAAACTAGTTGCAATGAGCGTATAAATATACAAATAAAGACGATAGATAGGATTTTATACAAATCTTAATCATTGATGCTTAAGTAGTGATTGTTATGTCTTCATATGTCTCGACCGACGTTGTATTATCATTGTTAATAAAACAACTTCTTTACTTATAAAATATATATTGAAGATTACATGACTACTCGGTACAACGTCTAGACTTACACTGGCTCTTTGTTCGATTGCGCATGTGTAGTAGATATTCTATATAATACGTGACATCTTCCTTTTTTAAAGAAAAACAATACTTCTTAAAACTATACTTAAACTATGTACTTAACTAAAATACAGTACTTAGTCTACAAATCAACTCTACTTTATTGGTAAGTAAGTAAAATACAATATTTTTAAAACTAGTTATAGTCATAGTCTGGCAGTAGTTTTGGTGTTTTAATACGGTTACTTTTACGATAATTAATTGGCGCGGTCTCATTCCGAGACGTCTCCACCTTTCTTTCCTTTGTATTAAAAATATTTGGTTTTATAATGTGAATATGATTGCGTCTGTATGTTCCTTCAGAGCTTTCTATCAAGAAAGATCGAGGTTCGGGTCCAATTTGTTTAATAATTCCTTGAGTCCAGGTAGATGCTTGAGGATTCTTTTTGAAAAAGATATTATCACCGACTCTTAAAGGTTTTAAATCTTTGGCATGTTTATTGTAGTATTGCTTATGTTTTTCTTGATTTGAATGAATTGATTGTTTGTATTTGTTTAAATTTACTAGAGTGGGCTTTAAGTTTTTGTCTGCTATTGGCATTTTTGTTCTTAAGCTGCGAGACATACATAATTGAGCTGGAGAACATAATCCAAATTTAGGTGTGTTTCTGTAGTTAAGCAATGCTATATATGGGTCTGTCTTATCTTTTAAGCATTTGGTAAGTAGATGTTTTATGGTTCCGATAGTTCTTTCAACTAAGCCGTTTGATTGACTATGATATGGACTTGTAACTATGTGATTAATATTCCAGTTGTTTGTAAAATCTTTGAATATAGCTGAAGTAAATGGGGGTCCACCGTCTGTAACTAAGTCATATGGATAGTAGGTATGTTTTTTCGGGTCTTGTCGCGTAGGTAACTATTCACTGTCTTGACGTTTCGCTGATTGTGCTATCAGCTTCTTCAGAAGTTTTCTAAAGACTCTTCAGTCTTCAGTCTTCAGTCTTTAGAAAACTTCTGCAGAAGCTGATAGCACAATCAGCGAAACGTCAAGACAGTGAATAGTTACCTACGCGACAAGACCCGAAAAAACATACCTACTATGGATTACGGTCGTGAAAGCCTACACTCAACTATTAAGTCATATGGAATTCCGTGTCTAGAGAAAATTGATTTCAAAGAAGTTATAACTGTTTCACTTGAATGTTTTCCTCCTTACAAAAGTTGAATTTCGGGTATTTAGAGAACTAATCAACAGCTATTAGATAGTATTCTTTGTTAGGTAATTCGAAAAAATCTACACCGACTTTATTCCATGGTAAAAATTTGTAATCGTGATTTATTAAGGTTTGTTTGGTATTATTTCTACGATGAGTGGTACAAATTTCACACTGTGTAATAAAATTTTCAATTTCTGTATTCATGTTTGGCCAATAAATATTACCTCTAGCTAAGTTTTTACAGCTAGTCATTCCCAAATGTCCTTCGTGTAAGAGTTTTAATATGTCCTTTCTTATTACTAATGGAATAATAATACAATTTGATTTAAAAAGTAAATTGTTAATGACATGTATGTCGTCTTTTATAGCAAAATAGGGTTTTACGGAATCAATAACTTTATGTTTATTTTCGGGCCATCCGTCTTTGCAGTATTTTTTAATATCTCTAAAAGTTGTGTCTATGACTGACATTTCTTCAATTTCTTTCAATTTAGCAGGATAAATGGATAAGTTTTTATAAAGTAAGTCAACATGAAAATGATTTCTTCGTCAAAATCCGTTAAAGCATGTTCAGTTAATGCTGCACGAGACAGAGTATCTGCTATATATAAGTGACGACCTGGTGTGTATTTAATAAAAAGATCATAAGGCTGTAGACGTAACATAATTCTTTGTAATCTGGACGGAATGCTATAAAGAGGTTTATTATATAAAGTGACAATTGGTTTGTGATCAGTTTCAACTATGACTTGTTGTCCATATAAATATTGATGAAATTTTGTACAACCAAATAATATGGCTAAGAGTTCTTTCTCTATTTGGGCATAGTTCTGTTGAGTACTATTTAATGAAGCTGGGGCGTATGCAATTGGATTGTGATCGTGAGATATTACAGCTCCCATTGCATCTTTTGAAGAATCTACTGACAAAGTAATTTGTTTCTTTGGGTCAAAATACGTTAAAATTGGTGCATTACTACTAAGATGTTTTAATTTATTTAATTCTTGTTCATGTTCATTATCCCATTGCCATTCTTTATCTTTATGTAAAAGCTGTCGGAAATGTTTTGTTGCAGTGGCTAAGTTTTTGATAAATGTTCCTAAATAATTTATCCTGCCTAAAAATCTTTGTAAATCGTGTATATTTTTCGGTTTTACAATATTTTCTATTGCTTTGACTTTTTCTGGATCAACACTAACTCCATTTTTATTGAAAATATGACCTAAATATTTAACTTGGGTTTGACAAACTTTGGATTTTTCTTTATAATAATAATAATAATAATAATAATAATAATAATAATAGAGTCTTTATTACCCAACGATTTACAATTACAGGGTAATGAAATCTAATACCAATTTCAAGAGCTCTGACTAATACTTTCTCTAATCTTTCATCGTGTTCTTTTTTGTTACATCCATAGACTAAAATATCATCCATCATTATTTTGATTCCTTCTATACCATTAAATTGGTTTACTATTTCCTTGTTAAATATTTAAGGAGCAGCGTTTATTCCAAATGGTAATCTTAAAAATCTATACCTTCCTTCAGGTGTAATGAATGTGGATGATTCTTCGTCTAGTCGTAACATCCAAAAACCAGAGTTTGCATCTAAGACTGAATAATATTGAGATCCAGCTAGCTCAGATTTAATGTCATCAATATTAGGAAATTGAAAATGAGATCTAAGAATTGCTTTATTTAATTTACGTGGATCGAGACAAAGGCGTAATTTACCATTTTTCTTAGTGACAAGGACAATTGAATTAACCCATTCTGTTGGTTGATTAACTTTTTGTATTACTTGCATTTCTTCCAAATTATTTAATTCTTGTTTAAGAGGTTCTTTTAAATGAAAAGGAATTTTTCTAGGGGCATCGCACGTAGGTAATACATTTGATTTTAATGTAAGGTGACATTCAAAATTCTTTAAGCAACCAAGACCTTCAAATACTTCTGCATATTTTTCTATAACGTTTATGTTATCTGTTGAGATACTAGAATTAACATTTTGAATACGTTGAACTAAATTTAATTCATTGCATGTGGCAAGACCGAAGACTGATTTACATTTCAAAGTTACAACATGAAATTGTACTGAATATGTTTTATATTCATATTGACAGGAAAGAATACATTGACCAAGGGTAGGTATTATTTCACCACTAAAAGTTGATATTTTAGAATGCGACTTTGTAATTAAATGTTTTGGCAAATTTAATTTGTTAAAGGTATCTACCGATAGTATATTAGTTTGTGCGCCAGTATCTATAATAAAGTTAGTTCTATTGTTATTAATAGTTAAATAAACATTCCATAATTTGTTTTCATTAGACTGATTGTCATTCTCTTCACAATGTACGTTACAACACAAAACAGATCCTACAAATAATGAATTTACATTATTTTCATTTGTATCACTGTTACTGTCAGAATTAGTTTCAATATTTTTAACATATACATATCTTAGTTTTACACATTTTAGCGAAATGATTTAATTTTTTACATTTACTACATTCTTTACCTTGAGCAGGACATTTAAATCTATGAACTTGACCACATCTTCCACATGTCTTGGGTTGATTATCTTGAAACTGTGATTGTCGGTTGTTTGGAGGTTTTCTCTGCGAAGATTTGTCTTCCTGTTTGTGTAATCTTCCTACGAATGACGATGAAGTAGTTTCAGGTTGTAGTAGTTGTTTGGCTTGATGTCTTGATAATTCACACGCTTTGGCAATTTCAATTGCTTTGTCTATACTTGTTGGATTTTTGTTTAGTAATTTTTCTTTGATGTACTGATTCTTGTTATTTAAATTCCAGCTGAAGATATCTTTGACAATATTGTCCCTTAAAGTACCAAATTCACACGATAAGCTAATGTTTTTTAAATCCGTAGCGTACACGTCTATGTCTCCATCTAGTAACTGTGTGCGATTAAATAATTTGTGTCGTTCCATTGTAATGTTAATCTTTGGTGTGAAATAATTTTCAAAATGTTTTCACATTCTTCGAATTCGATATCATCCAATGTCGATGTTAAAAGAATAAAATATATGTAGAGCTTCTGTTCCAATATAATGTAATACGAGTGCAACTTTTCTTTTATTATCTTCGTTTTCGAGATTTGACGCTCTCATAAAAATTTTAAATTGTGTTACCCAATTTTTCCACTGAAGCGGCATGTTTCCCTTTTTTAAATTTAGCGGTTCCAATGTTGTAGTCGTACTCATGGCTGATTGGCCGGGGGCGACTTGTTTTAGAGGCATTTTTTTTCAGGTTATATACGGACGTTGCAGACACAAAAACTATTAAAACACTTAATTTCTTGACCTTTTACTTTGTTTCACCTGATTTCACGTGGTTACACCTGACACCATGTCTTCATATGTCTCGACCGACGTTGTATTATTATTGTTAATAAAACAACTTCTTTACTTATAAAATATATATTGAAGATTACATGACTACTCGGTACAACGTCTAGACTTACACTGGCTCTTTGTTCGATTGCGCATGTGTAGTAGATATTCTATATAATACGTGACAGTGATATGAACCTGGTATGAATTGTACTCGCTGTTAAAAATTCTACCGTAGACTTTACGTGATCGTTTATGACAAAATAGTGTGATGCATGTGTTTGCGATTAAGAAACAGAGCACAGCTTTGCAGCAAAAAGTTTGTACTCAGAACGTCAGAACATCATCCCTCGACGGCAACGATTGTGCGAGTTACATATCGGCTTCGTGATACAGGTTCAGTAATTCCACGTTACGAAGGTCGCGACCTTGAGAGATCACCCAGACTGGTCTAACCACAAGAAGCACAAGAAACCTAACACAGCAAGTAAACGTGTGACAAACTACCGTGCATAACATTTTAGAAACGAGTTTATTCCATTCGTACCACAGGTTAACAGCTACAAAAGATAGATTTCCCTCGCCGTGTTGTCATTTGTGAGTGATTTCAGCACGAAAAGTTGAACAACTTGTAACCCAGTAATTTTTGTCACTGGCGAATCTTCATTTACCAAAGATGATATTGTGAGTTACCGCAACGTTCACCATTAGCATATAAAATCCCTAGATATACAAGAAGACTCCTTGCAAGTTAGAATGTTCTGTTTGTAATACATGGATTCTTGTCAGAACCACCGCAAACTTGATAAAAATAAAAACTTGTGTATAATAAACAACTAAAATCCAGTATTCAAACACTTTACAAAAATGTCTTATTGCCTATCCGTGAAATTGATTATTTTGCGGTATTTGTATAAATATATCTAGGATAACCAAAGAAATTCCCCGACTTTAAGAGCATTTTGGTCCTCAAAATTTAGAAATTTTATATACATTACAACTAGTACTCCAAGTTTGCAGTATACATTACAACTATATTTCTTTTTAATTTTCAATTACGCACTTCTACGTAGTTTTCAGTTTTGAGTAGCTATTTAAGGGTAACCCTGTGTACAGTTTTTGAGCAAAATTATATCGTTCGTTTGAAGTAATGTACCTAAATCAAAACTGAACTTCATTATACTACTATTTGTACTGTGAATATTTGTATTCAAAGGAAATGTAAGCTATGTATGTATACGCATGCAAATAACGTATGATATTTAAACGCATACATAATTAGAAATATAGATAACAGACCAGCATATAAATTATATTTCAAAAATAATTATTTATAACTAAA